>JACTOM010000874.1:1581360-1762741 GCA_015832385.1 Elymnias hypermnestra | reverse complement strand
TGTCTCTGTTCCATGAGATTAAGAGTATGGTCTGAGAATCTCTTGGTTTGCTTTTTACGGGGTTTATAAAATTTCATCCCAACCGTATGGACAGTTTCCACTAGCCTATCGTTTCATCAGCTAGCATCTGTCCCCTCTGGTTTTCTGTTCCCCTCTGGTGGAGAAATCACTACATAGCGAAAATCTTGCCAAGAATAAACCAGGAGGTTCAAAAGTACTTTTTTTCTCCAGAGATTACGTCTTTAATGAAGACTCTCTTCTCTTTTTTTGATTTTGAGCTTTTGGTATTTTTTAACGTGAGCCATGGGGAGGCAATTCAAAATAACGAATGATAACAGAATCAGGAGATACAATTTTATGTTGTATATATCTATCAGCTCCTATTGAAATTGCACCAATGTGTAGCTAAAGGATCAAAGAATTAATTATGCTAAGGGCTGTATTTTATATAGACACGAGACGTATTCACATACAACAAACGCCATTGTTCATAACACAGCCACACCTCTTTTTTACAAAATAAATAAAATCAAAAATTATTAATCGGAGCAGCTTATGTAGCAATTTTCGACCGTCACTTATAGTTTTAGTTTTCAAATATTATATATCCGATGTACGACGACGATATGAAAGAACTATTCAAAGTTAAAGTCATGATGTTTCCTTTGTGGCTTGTTCAGAGAAGAACCCACAGGAAACTAAGTTGATATCCTCTATATCGTCATCGTTATAATATAATTTCAATTTATTATATTTATATTAGAGATATTTATCTTCAGATAACGAAATGCAATACTTTTTACTAGTAGAGAAGTAATTAGTCATGGCCGAAGCCTCCCAACAGCCCAAGCCTTTATTTACAAATTACAGAATTCAATTTTTAGAGAGAATGAATGAAAGGAGACTGACAAAAAGGATTTATGAGTCAAGAGTAAATGCCAAAGTTGGAAGGGGAAGCCCAAGGCGAACGTTCCTGGACCAAATCCAGGACATTTTAAATAACGGCCAGGTCAAGAGTACTCTAAACCGACGAACTTGTATGAAAGGTAATCCTTTCATACAAGTTCATGAGAGTGAAAGAAGCGAAGGAGATATGCAAGGATCGTGGCAAGTGAAAGGATGTTGTCTCTGCCTACCCCTATGTGAATGAGGCGTGATGCTATGTATGTATGTACAAAATACAACTTTCGTTAAATTTATTTTCAAAGAAACCAATCCAGAGGTTCTGTTAGCGAAGCATTATCTACCTTCATATACGTGGTGAATTTATTGGATCGTTTTTACCCAAATTATTCACCATTAATGTGACAAATAGAGTAATGTAGTACCCTACGATTGCGTCCATTAATGTCAGTAACTGAATGACAATCACGATCCATTGTCACGTCAACGATTGTCAGAGAATTTATAGGAACATATCAAAATTATGTCACTTGCAAAATATCATGTCGGAGGTAGAAATACGCTATTCAATTTTGTAAGTGAACTGCGTCAATTTATTATATGCTAGTGGTCACCCAGTGGTTGAAATTTGACCATAATCAAAATTAATTATGTTAAGTTTCAACGTTATTAAGGTTCTATTGTCAAAGACTATACTTTTATAACCACAGATTTCGCATTTCGACTGTTAATTTTACTAATTCTTTCCATCGATCATTCTATGAAATGTAAATTTAAAAAAGTGTGTCTATACTTATGTACACGCGTTAGAAGTTGTACTTCTTTGGCGTAACAAGATAAAAATCTTTTAAAAACATTTATCTTTCCCCTTATTCTACGTTTGTAGAAATAATAAATGTAAAGTAACTTTTATTGGATATAAATAGTTTATAATCTGTTTTCTATAGTTGAGTCTGAAAGATATAATTTTGATAAGGATGTCACGTTAATATTTTCATTCTCCTAATATATCTAACAGTTTATAGTTCTATTAAATAAATAAATAAATAAATAAATAAAATTTTTATTTGCTTTCACACTTTTTACAATAAATAATATAAAAAAGAAGAAGAAATATATATCTGTGAAGCAAAAAAGGTTCGCCACTCAGCTCGAAGCCGCAGCAAGCTGCGACGCTGGTTTTCAGGGAGAACCTAAGTTACTTCACAATTATTAGTTTATTTGACTATAATCTCAACTGATGATAAGTGATGATCCAGTTTTAGCGCGCTTCTACGTGTGGATTGCACCATTATATTTTACTTTTTGAAGTTATACTTCTTTTGGCAGGAAAACGAGCTTGCGGGTCACCTGATGTTGAGTGATCACCGCCGCCCATGGACACCTGCAGCACCATAGGGACCACCGATGCGTTGCCGACCTAAGAGATAGGAATTTATACGCCTCTTAAAAGTATCTAGGTCATAGCCTTGCGGGAACACCGTTGGCGGGAGTTCGTTCCACATCTTGCACGTACGCGGGAAAAAGGATCGACGAAATCGAACCGTGCTTGAAGGCCACGCATCCAGGTTGTGCGGATGAAATTTATTCTTTCGTCGAGTTGTCCGGTCATAGAAGCGAGACGGTGGCACCAAGTTAAATAGCTCCTCAGAACATTCCCCGTGATAGATACGATAGAACACACATAGAGAACCAACGTTTCTACGGTGATCTAACGTTTCCAGCTGACTTGTTAACTATTAAGCTAAGTTGTCAACAATTCGAATGGTTCGTCTTTGTATTCGGTCAAATGGAAGGAGTTGGTATTGGGGTGCTCCAGCCCACAGATGAGAGCAGTACTCGAAGTGCGGTCGGATTTGGGCCTTACATAAAAGCATCCTATGCTCGGGCACAAAGTACCGCTATTATGATTATAATATTTTATAATCATATAACACCTTAATCATTTTATTATATTACTTGTGACATTGAAGATATCAATGTGACATTCTTATCAAAATTATAACCTTCAGACTCAACTACTAAACTATTTATATTCAATGAAAGTTAATTTACGTTTATTATTTTAGAATATTTGGCCTTTGCCTTGCATTGAGTGAAGGAATGATGGATGTATTTGATTTGACGAGCAACAAAAACTGCGGCGTTGATTTATAGTTACATGTTCGAAGATACAACTGGTGCTTATATATTATTTTGCATTTTTTTATGCAATCTACCGTGTATTTTAATAAGATATTAAATAATCACACTAAAATTTGTATTATCCAATGATAATGACTGATAATTTAAAAGTACCGAGACAAAGTTTATGCATATTGTTTATGCAGTTTGAAATAATTTTTAAAGATCTTGATATGTCAAAAAAAATATAATTTCTAACGCTTGTACATAACTACTACATTTTTGTTTCATTGGTTTTTTGACATTTACTACCAACAATTTCTGATCGCAACTATAATATTTGGTGGGAATTTGGGCTTAGGGTCGCGGTTTTTGATTACCAATTCCTTTTGTTCCGGTTAAGTTTCGACCACATTTTAATAACGTAGTACGACAGTTTCGACCATATTTTTTGAAACACTAGTAGATTTTACTAGTTTTTATAAAATAGACGATTAATACGTTAATTCTATTATGAAAGTTAACAGTTTCTATTTTAATGCTTTCCAAGGAAATCATAATCCGTAGGAAGTCCTTTAAAAACAGAACGCTACTTTGCATATAATAAAGGATTAATATTGTACTCGTTATTAGCAATTTATCTGTTTTCCTTTTAGAAAATAATCTATAGGAAGTCTCTTAAAATAGAAAATTGAATACTGCAATAGTAATATACAAGTGCAATATATTAGATGCAAGTTTTCTTTAAATACTTTTTCGAAAATAATATTGTATATTATTATGTCCGAATATAGGTCGAATATAGGTATATGAGGTCCTGGGTTCGAATCCCAGGTCGGGCCAATTCAAAAATGGATATTGAGTTTTATATTAAGATTTTCTTAGTATTGGCCCAAAGTTGGGAAGATGGCGGTATGATCCACCCTCGTGCCTCGGAGAGCACGTTAAGCCGTCGGTCCTGCGCCCGATTTCTCTCCGGTTGTGTCGAATTACCGTCACATCGGACGTTGAGAGTGAAGGACTAGAGACACTGGTATGCACTTGTGGACTATGCCTCCCAATCCGCAGTGGAGCAGCGTGGTGGGTCTATGCTCTAAAAACCTTCTCTCATATGAGTGAGGACGCCTGTGCTCAGTAGTGGAACGTTAACAGGCTGTTACTTAGTTTTTTTACATGATTTGAATTGTTTAAAAATATTCACTACTGGCGGTTTCATTTTTTAAATAATCAATTTTCCACCGTTTTATTTATATGAAAAGAAATTGTAAGTACGTAAGTAAGTAGCAGCCCATTAACGTCCCACTGTTTAGGTTTTTAGAGCATGGACCCACTACGCTGCTCCACTGCGGATTGGCAGGCATAGTACACAACACGTGCACTCTCTATTCCTTCACTCTCATAGTCCGATGTGACGGGAATCCGACACGACCGGAGAGAGATCAGGCGCAGGACCGACGGCTTAACGTGCTCTCCGAGGCACGGGGGTGGATCACACCGTCAACTTCCCAACTTCGGGCAAATATTGAGAAAATCTTAATAGAAAACTCCATATTGATTTTTTGAACTGGCCCGGCCCAGGACTCGAACTCGGGACCTCATGTCTGTAGTCGAACATGCTAACCACTAGACCAATGAGGCAGTTATCTTAAAAATAAAACCTAAGGGAAGACAGGTACAGTATGTTATTACGTGTTATTACGTGTAGTTCATTATGAAATCTTAATAGAATTTTATTTCATAATCTAGTACCCAATTACGTAACAATTGCAGTACGATATACGAGTAGTTTATTATTTATCCCGCTACTCAATTCTCTTCATATATATTAAATAACAATAGCCATCTTTAACTAATATACTCAATTAAGTTCGATAATATGTAATACCACTAACTTTATAACTCTATATATCTACTTATTCTATCAGTAAATTGGCACTGATATTTTATTTAGTAATTCCATGCCTAGGAAAAAGAAATACTCTAAAGAAGGGTATTTGGTCAGGTAGGTAATAATAAAACAAGGTTGTTGCTGTTTTCCCTGTATTAATTCAAGGAGATATATGTGTCGGAGTGCAATAGTCTGTGGATCGCTGTTCCGTGTGCAATAGTCTGTGGAACGCTGGCGCCATACGTCTATCGGCGTGGGACAGATTCAATAAGTGGCTGTCCGGCGCCTACCAGCAGAACAAGTGCCTACGTCTGATAGGAGCTCCGAGGTACGTCAGGAACGACGTTACCCATCATGATACCAGGACGCCCACCGTGGAGGTGTTCGTACGCCAGCTTGCGAGGAGTATGTTCCGCCTGGCGGATAACTCTTCGCACACACATCTCCACGGCATTGCCAGCAAAGAACGACAAACACTGGACGTCCTCTGCCTCGTGAGCTCCTGCTGTCACCACCACCAGCCGTAGGTGATAGCGGCGAAGATGACGCGGTAGCAGCAATACGCGGAATACACCCTCCTGAGGCCCTGCTTCGAGGTCCGTACCCCGTAGAATGCTGCGATGAACCCAACGGCGCGCGTCTCTCTGCAGTTCTCGAGTGACGGCCCGCCGGTACGGTCGCCTTTTGAAACTGTCACGTTCTTAGCTATTATTGTTAATGTTTTTGTGTAAATTGTTATCGGGACATTACGTCATTGGACATTATAATCTGAGTTAATTAATAAAGTGTTTGATTGCACCAACATTACCCACGAACACCCACAGTACGGAAATTATGGATGCCATTAATGACGATGTCGGCGGAGAACCTTACGCCCCTATCCTTTATGCTTGTCTTATTCCCCGACATATGTATTATTTTTGTTAAAGGAAATATACAGAAGTTATGATCAACAAGTGTGGTTTTTCTGAGAATATTCCTTTCTCGTATTCCGACTTTACTATTTACACTGAATTTTGAAAACGTGATCACCAAACTTCGGCCTTCCTATACAGATATAAACTTGTGAGCGGATAGATATCCTTAAAGTGGCAATTAATAACAATTTGGGAAGAAAATGCTGTCTTATTTTCAGGGTGAGAAGGATTTCCAATATTAGGAGTTGTTGAGGAGAACCGATTATACTCGAAGCTTCTATACTTACGTAGCCGAGCGTCAGAATTCAGTTTTATTCGATACCCTTAAAGTGAAGAAAACAGCGAGCCTAAATAAGTTGTCACTTGAAAAATCTATAACTCACCTAAGTTGTCAGCTCTGTGTAAAGGGATGATAGATATCCACACCACTACTAGAAACCCAGTCGTCCGAGCCATTGTGTCCACTTCACTTTTAGCACTTATTTTTTCAAAAATACACTCACATTTCACTGCTGTTTTATGTGGCTTTCTTTTGATTTCATTGTCTTGTTAATATGAACTGTAATCTGAAAAGAAAAATAAGTAGTTACTGACACTGTCTTATAAGTTCCACGATGAAATGCAAATAAAACACTGATTAATCTGAATACGATTTTTAATATAAATATACAACATAATATAAATATCTCTTGACAGTTTTTTTGTTGATAAAATTTTCAAAGATTTTTTTGTATTTACTGTAGTAATTGCGAGAGTAGCTCCTATATAAGTATACTAGATGAACCCGCGACTTCCTTTCCTGAGAATAGTTTCTTAGGTAGCATTTTCATTAATTTAGGCAAATTATTGACCAGTGATGACCTACGGCTCCGAAACGTGGTCGCTGACTATGGGCCTCATACGAAAGCTCAGAGTCGCTCAGCGTGCGATGGAGAGGGCTATGCTCGGAATTTCTCTACGTGATCAAATCAGAAATGAGGCAATCCGTAGCAGAACCCAAGTCACCAATTTCCCTACGAATCGCGAAACTGAAGTGGCAATGGGTGGGAACATAGTCCGACGGACCGAGGGACATTGGGGCCCGAAGGTGCTGGAATGGCGACCCTGCACCGGGCGGCGCAGTGTAGGGAGACATCCCACGAGGTGTACCGATGACATAAAGAGGGTAGCCGGTAGCCGCTGGAGCCAGGCGGCGCAAGATCGGGCCTTGTGGACGTCAATCCGTGAGACCTATGTCCACCTGTGGACCTCCATCGGTTGAAGCGACGACGACGACGATGACGAGGCAAATTATTTTACAAATAAGAAAATAAGTCTCTACGCCTTATGGTTCCAGAGTTATCGTGATGAGTCAATAGATATAGATTACAATATCCTATCCCCATCCTTATTCTTTTATCGTGATTATAGGATTTAAGTGTAAACATAGACACGTGATAACTTGTAATTCAGAAACAGTTCTTAAGAACAGAAACCCTTTTAAAAAAGAAACAAATATCTCTTCAGTATCCAATGTGGCTTATTTTCAGTAAGAAAATACATTTTTAATAGTATGAAATATCTGGAATCAAAGCCGGGTCTTTTTTTACCAAAAATTGGCTTCGCTGAAAGAAGACTCGTAATATTAGCAGTTAAAATAATGACACTTCAATGAGTATACATATTAGAAAACTTTTTGTACGTCCATTGAAATATTGACTCTTATCAAACAAAAATAAATGCACCTCATGTAACTTAAGATATAAACTTATTATATATATTTTAGTAGACTTCATAAAAAGAACATCTCGGTAACTATATAACTTTCTATAATAAACTCCCAGAATATTTTCGAGATATGTATATGTTAATATGGTCAAACCCTTTGTTAATTAAAAGATCTTACTGTAATTTGAAAGATTACTTAATAAAAATGGGTGGAAGTAAACGCTTTGCTCTAATTTCGATAAAATATTACAATGATAATGGTAAAAAATATAACAAAACACCCGACTGAGTTTATTGTGGGTTCTCTTCAGGACAGGGCACGAAGGAACCCTTGTAACTTTAAATTTTAAATAGTTCTTCGATACCATCATCAGACCTACATTAGAATTAAAGAATTTTGGGATTTGATTTACACAGACGTCAATTTTTACTATAAATCCTTCTTCAGATAATAAAGATATATGATAAGTGAAGCTGAGATTCAATTGCTTTATGTAAATTTTGCGTCACAGATCAAGCGTGATTTTCTATTTTCGTTTACCTAAAGAGAACGCAAAGCGCTACTCACATATTTTTCGCTTCAAACGCCGATATTTATCATTGTTCCAGATCTTTCTAAACACACTCGACTGCTACAAAACAACCCAAGATTACTGCCATTAAGGAACGAATCCACAAGCGAATCCCAATACAAATAGACGGAATCTTTCCTTTAACTACATTTTTCTATTTTCGTTCGGCCTTTGCTTAAAATAAATAAAGAATGCCGAATTCTTTTCTGGTGAAACTATGGTTTGTTCAATATGAAATAACATTGGAATCTCTTTCAATTATTAATTTAACATTTCTTTATATATACTTCAGTTTTCATGTATTATTTCTATACTAGTATCGTCGTCGTCGTCGTCGTCGTCGTTTCAACCGATGGACGTCCACTGCTGGACATAGGTCTCATGTAATGACATCCGCAAGGCCCGATCTTACCCCGCCTGGCTCCAGCGACTACCAGCGACCCTCTTTATATCATCAGTCCACCTTGTGGAGGTCTGCCTACACAGCGCCGTCCGGTGTGGTGTCGCCACTCCAGCACCTAACCCCCAACGTCCAATGAACCTTCGGACTATGTGCCCCGCCCATTGCCACTTCAGGTTCGCGATTCGTAGGACTATGTCGGTGACTGGTTCTACTACGGATCAATTCATTTCTGACTCTATCACGTAGAGAAACTCCGAGCATAGCCCTCTCCATCGCAGGCTGAGTGACTCTGAGCTTCCGCGTGAAGCTCATGGTCAGCGAACACGTCTCAGAACCGTATGTCATCACTGGCAACACGCACTGTTCGAAGACTTTGGTCTTCCGCCACTGAGGGTTATCGGACGAAAATATCTGGCGTAGCTTCCCGAACGCAGCCCAACCGAGTTGGATTCGTCGGTGGACCTCCTTCTCAAAATTGGACCTACCTAGATGGCTATATGTTCTAGGTATGTGTACTCGTCAACAATTTCGAGAGCTGAGTTCTCGACTATGACTGGGTGAGGCGGTACATTAGACATAAGTTTCGTCTTATCCATGTACATTTTCAGGCCCACCTGTCGTGAAACACTGCTGAGGTCACCGAGCATTGTATTGAGATCTTCGAGAGTGTTTGCCATGATGACTACGTCATCGGCAAACCGTAGATGAGTATTTTTTATTTCTATATAATATAATTTATTTCCCGCAAATTCCTAGTGAAGCAGTTTGGTAGTGGATTTATACTCTGAAATATTGGGAGTTATTAAGTAAATTCGTAAAACTGTGAACTTTAGACAATGTTAACGCAACGTTTCTATGCATTTAAGAGTATTTTAACACTTATGAAGATTTATATAAAATAAATATGTATTGATTTCAATATTGGATAAATGTGTAATTTATTTTCACTTAATAAGCTTTACTAATATTATACATGCGAAAGTAACTCTGTCAGTTTTTCGCTCTTTCACGCTAAAACTATAGAACCGATGTAAATTATATTTGGTTCACAGATATTCTAAGGCCTGAAAAAGGACATAGACTACTGTTTAATTTTAAAAATAATTGTAAGGGATGGCTGTATCCTCAGTTTTGGAGCTGGCAGCTTTAAACCTTTTTGATATAAATAAATATGCCATTCAAAGTTTGTAAAACTGTATTATGTAAAATAACAATCTATACTAAAAATATAAATGCGAAAGTAAGTTTGCTTGTCGCACTTTCACGCCGAAACTACTGAACCGATTTACATAAAATTTAGTACACATAGTCTACTACACTAGTCTGCCAATAGCTCATAAAATACGTATGTCTTAAACTATTAAAAATTCTACCCAAAAACACTATTCCATGCGGAAATTGCGGGCATAGCTAGTATATAATAAATCATTACTAAACTGATATTACTTTTTGTTAAATAAAACAAGAAGAAAACGTTATACATCACAATCATTCTTTTAAATTATAATAAAGTCTCAATATATAACAAAGATAAACTCAAAATCTACTGAATACATATTCATGCTGTTTCCATCTATAGACAGAATGATTCAAAAGGAAGCTTTTAGTATACAATTTGTCAAAGTTTTGTGTAAATCGATTGAAATATATCGACTATTATTAGAAGTAACGAAAAAGTATGACCATTAGAAATACCACAATCACCGTATATTGCTATATTCCTCTTTCATAGGTCTACAGAAAAAATGCGCGGTAATATATGTTCATCTTTCAAAGATAAACAATTTATCTTCTCAAAAATGGTCACGTACGATGTAATTACTTCTAACACTCCACTGGTTATTGGAATGTTAGAAGTAATTACGTCTACTATAGCTCTTTCGTCCTTTTTTTAAGCCTGCGAATATTTTTAAACCAACTTTATATAATCAAACGTGACGGTTCAATCTCATTCGATATCCATAAAATAATATTACTTTAGCTTTGAAAAAACGCTTAGCTCATTTCGTGTACAATACGTACTGATAGTTTACTTTGAAAACATTCATTTTGTAATAAATAATAGCCTAAATTTTATTTATGCTTGAGAAAAGCGTTAAATTTTCGGTATTTTTATTTATTTACAAAGAAGATAGCATCAATAGATAAATGTTGAAAGGAAAATCCTTTAGAGATGTTTTGTTGTAGCATCTTTTGTACCGTCTCAAGAACACCAAATAATAAATAAAATATGTAAATAATACTAACCTTGGTACGGTGTTTCTTAAAATTTATTCAATATCTGAAGAGAGCTATTTAAAATATATATATTCTTACCAAAATGTCTTTTTAAATAGTCACAAAGAGGTTGAAATATCTGGTATTCCTTTTTTACAATTAATTACATAAAATTTTAAATACAATACGTTTTTATCCTTTCATATTACAAAACATCCTCTGTCCCGTCTATCTATTCGTGATAAACTCGAAAATTAAATGGATATCCATAAAGTTTTCACCAATAGAAAGATTGTTTCTAAATTTGTGAAAGTTTTGTGTAAATTAGCTGAAAAAGAACGATGATTATTGAAAGTTTTAGAAAAAGATAAATCGTTTGGGAGCTTTCAACGAAAATGCTGTATTAGAGATTGTAACTGTATCGATCTCACTCATCAATACTCAATGTATTATTTTTTTATATATATAAAAAATATACATAAACCATCCTCTCGAATCTGGGATAGTTTAAAGGCATCGCTGGAGTTTAATAAATATAAATATAGTTGGCCATATACGATCGTCCAGCTAGTTAAAACCCATTAATATGTTGTATTCATAGTAATCCAAATCCTTTTAGAGCGTCAGAGGTAAAGAGAATGTGAGATTCGGTAATCTTAATATTATTTTATTATATACATAAGGCGTTAGAAAAGTAATTTCAGGGAACTTTAATTATATGTTAAATAATATCCATTGGATCAGTAGTTTTCGCTTTTAATTTTTAGTTTTCGCATTATAATGGGATATATAAATCACCAATGCATTCTGTCAGATCAATAACACAGATCAGGAGTATCTGGCAGGCGGACCACACCGCGTATATTACACATGTTTTAAGTCCAGTGTTAGACTAGATCGATGTATGTATCACCACCTCAGTAGGATTCGTGGTATAATATTCACATATTAGTATTCACATAGTTTAAGTTTTGTGATCGACTGCATAGATGTATAGTATGTCACCACCTCGGTGGGAATGTTGTATGATAATATAATATGTCGTTGATCCGCATATGCGAGGCCTCACACCCATAGAGTGTCCAGTCGCTGAGCTCTCAACCCAACAAAAGCATTGGTTCATTATATATTCGTGGCAAGCCACTGAAAGCAAAGGGATATGCAGGCCACACTGTCTATAAGCTAGCCCGCAGCCTTGATAATAAAGGCCCGACCAGCGGCCCTATATCAATGACATGCTACAATGTCATTTTTATTACATTTAATAGTAAGCTAAGAGATTGTCCTTAACAGGCGAACACTTCACATGTAAGCAAGCCCACAAGATCAGTGTTCATTGGTTCATAACTGCTACGCAGAAGCTAACGCAACTACCGATTAACGATGACAACACTTATAGCACCGGATCATCAATCAGTAACATTTCAGAAACCACATTGTACTAGCACTACTCTAGAGTTTTAGGCGTCCAAAGTTATGCGAGGCTCACTGACATAGCCGAGGCTACAGCAGGCCTGAAACACAACCCGTATCACCCAAAATAACTACAGCAACTTTGATTGTCTGCCGTCAAGGCTCGCTGTAACACAATGACCACAGGGCTGAAACCCCGCCCTAACAACGAACAGCCTGGGGAAGCCCTTGAGCGAGGCTTGCTATAAAGATCGAAATCAATACAGGCCTGAAACCCAAGACGACCCCAGTATTCACCAAAGTAATATTCAGTACGATGTCTTACACTACTTCGTGGAGTCACCCCCATAAAGTGTCATTCAAGACACCATAATAAGCTGGAGTCGAACCCCAACCTCTTCTAGTGAAAGGTAGGATCGCAACACCAACTGTAGGCATGCCGAAGCACGCTCGTTCGAAATAGTCAAGATAAACTCAACTAATATGTGTATCGCCCCAATAGTAATGTATGACATTTATTATTTTATTTATAATGTTTAGTTATAATTTAAATATTGTTTTAATATCTAAATTTCGTCCCTCTTCAATACACGAACGCGCCCCGTCTATACGATGAATCAGACTTTAATAATATTTTATTATTTGCTTATTTAATAATTTTAATTTATTAATTTTATTTTATGATTAATAAATAATATATTTTTGTATTCTTTTTTACGTATGTGTGAAAGTATGAGAAATACACAAATATTATTATTTATGTACGAACGAGTCCGTTACAAGATATGTTAAAACATTGATATGTATAACGGGATAACCTTCTTTTGTGAATCTGCAATAAAAATTTTAACGTAAAAGAACCCCCATCAAAAAAGTATAAAGTAATTGCGTATTTTAGAGTCCTTCGAATTCTTACATTTAGAGCCGGCGTCAGCCGAGGTAGGTGTGTCCCGCGCGTCCAATCAAGTTTGAAAGGTTTTAAATTTGACTGAAAAGCTTTACCGTAGCTATTGACTAACACACCAGAAAAGACTTGCCTCCTACTAGCTGTACCCTCGACTTTGTCCTAGATAGTGCTTTTGAGTAGCATTTTTAAATAAATAAGCTTAATTATTTCATATATATAAATACTTAACGACCTATATGCAGTTTGTTTCACTACAAATCGGTTCAATAGTTTCATTTATTGAATTTTGAACGTCATATTTAGTTAGTAGCAGCCCATTAACGTCCTACTGGTGAGCACAGGCCTCCTCACTCCGAGGTGCTAGGTTTTTAAAAGCATAGACCCACCACGCTGCTCCAGTGCGGATTGGGAGGCATAGTACACAAATGCACTCTTTATTCCTTCACTCTCATAGTCCGATGTGACGGGAGAATCCAACACGACCAGAGAGATCAGGCGCAGGACCGACGGCTTAACGTGCATCACACCGGCAACTTCCCAATCAATATTGACTTTTGAACTGGGTTTTTTTTTAAATTTACTTATAATATAAAATCAAATCAAATTTTATTTGCTAAATACAGGTAGGTCTTAATGGTGTAAACATAGTAAAGTAGTTTCACTGTATCTGCTATTTAATAGCATGCAAATGTTTATATAAGTCAGTTATTTTGAAATATCAATATTATTGTAATGTTTGGAGATATCAAATTATTTTTAGAATGTCAAAATATATTATTATTAAATCCTTAGTTATGTTTATTCACCATGAAGTCTCTGACGTCATAGAAACATTAATTCGATAAATATTGAAAATGTTTTTTTTTTATTTGGATAAATTTAATGCTATTATGTTACGCAATTTATTATAGCTTGGCTTGCAGTAACAGTTTCTTGATTAATTTTGAATCAATAGGCTGAAAAGTAAGTATCAACCTTTCAGCTCTAAAAATGGTGATACTTCCATGACATACAACCTTTTTCGCATTATAAAGAAGTATCTGTGCTTTCTCAAGCTCAAGATACTGTTAGATTTATGATATTAGTAAGGATAAGACTATCACAAGTTACAATCAAGTGAGAATGCAGTCAAATAATAATCTGCCTCATTGGTCTAGTGGTTAGCATGTTCGATTACAGACATGAGGTCCTGGGTTCGTGTCCCGGGTCGGCCAATTCAAAAATCAATATTGAGTTTTCTATTAAGATGTTTTCAGTATTTGCCCGAAGTTGGGAAGTTGGCGGTGTGATCCACCCCCGTGTCTCGGAGAGCACGTTAAACTGTCGGTCCTTGATCTATCTCCGGTCGTGTCGGACTCCCGTCACATCGGACTATGAGAGTGAAGGAATAGAGAGTGCACTTGTGTACTATGCCTGCCAATCCGCAGTGGAGCAGCATGGTGGGTCTATGCTCTAAAAACCCCCTCTTAGGCGAGTGAGGAGGCCTGTGCCCAGCAGTAGAACGTTAATGGGCTGCTACTTACCTTTTACTAATCTGTCCAAAATAAAAGCAAAAAATAATTCACTTTTTGCTTCTTATCACGAAGAAATGGGAAAGATAAATTTCGGCACAGAATATCGTTCAACTAGAATTAAATGCTGCGCCGCGGAAAAATAAAACAGGGCTCGCTTCCGTGATTGCCTTCATTTATTCTTGGTGTTTTTGAAAAAGAAACATGTCTTAATTTTAAGGGAGGAAAGAAATTAACGTCTGTTTCCTTAACATTTTCCCCGGAATTAAAAGTATTCCGAGTTGTTTTACGGTTGTTAAATTTTGCCATTACAATTTCTTATATTGTTTTTGTATAAAAACCCTTTCTATCCCCCAAGAAGACCCCAATCAGACATTAATAATTAGCCTGTGAAAGGAAGCGACCTATGTGCAAAATTAGTGAACCATTCACGGATATTTTCTTTACAATTCTTAAATTGCTGAGAGTCTCGCAGGCCTTTCAAGCCTATGGCAAATTTGTTAACCACGAACAGATTAAAAAAAAAATTACCATATACGTCATTACTAAAAAAGTCTGTATGTTTCAAAACACCAACTGCTGTTCGTTAATCACGCTAAAAGTCGAGAACGACTGGCTAATTTATTTAAAATTTTTGTATTGAATTCTTTTTGGAAGTCCAGGAAAGGTTCAAAAGGTGAGGTATATAAAAAAATGCTTAAGTAAAAACAACATTTCGTTCTCCCATTGAAATTATTTCTACCTGTCATAAATTTCAAGGTCAGAAATCAAAATGAATTTAAAAGAATACTTTTGGGTTTTATTTTTCATCTGTTTTTGACATTTGACATTGACAACCAACAATTTCTGAACGCAACTATACATTTTACGAACCTTGGCGGGAATATGGGCGTAAAGGTCTGATTTTGCCGATCTAGTTTAATTTAATATTATAAACAGGAAACATTTGTGTTTTTGTATGTATATAAGTATGTATCTATTCTTGTAATGTTTTCACACAAAAACTAGTGGATTGATTTCAAAAATTTTTACAATTAGAACGATGTATTTTCACTGAGCGACATAGGATATATTATTTTCTCAAAAAATAGGAAACACAAATAAAATACATTAATGTAACCCAAGGTGCGAAAAATTAGTCACTAAATATCTGTCATCGCATGCTTTGCGGAAACTATTGATGATAAAAAGAAAAAGTGTTCTACATTACCATAGAACGTATTAATATCTACAAAAAAATCCAAGATACTATATATCCAACTACTGTAGTTATGTCACTATAACTACTTTTCACATATTAAAACTTAATAACGGTACCGACGATAATCAAACCTTTTATTCATACCTAAGCCTTGTCCTATTAAATTACAGTTTTAATTGCTAAAAGATTATTTTTTTTATTATTAAAATCGAATATTCCATTCAAAAGATATAAGGAATTGAAAAATGTCAATCTAAAGAAAATTGTAGCGACCCTTATAACTGGGCCTGCGACTGGTGAGTTAGCTCATATTCCAAGGATACTAAAAATTACTTTGACGATCTCGGTGGCGCAGTGGAGCGAGTACTCGCTTTGCTAACAGAGCTCCCGGGTTCGATCCCCGGTAGGACGTACTTAGTTAATTGTATTTTCTAATTTGTCTGAGTCTGGACTGATGAGAAGCTTCGGCCGTGGCTAGTTGCCACCCAACCAGCATTGACGTATGACCAAACAAAAAGATTTGTGTTCCTGTAGAAGCCTTAGCGCTTCCATCTTAGACTGTATCATCACTTTCCATCAGGTGAGATCACAGTCAAGCGCTAAACTGTCACCAGTAAAAAAAAGCGATTTAAATCTCTTCGAATCCAGAATTTTCAATAGCTGTAGAGTATTTTGAAATTTGCTAATGTATTAATGCGTAGAAAAATAAATCTATAGTCCGACTTGGTAGACTTTTCACTGCCACGAGATCGGTATCTACGTGGTTGAAACCGCGGGGCATTACTAGTCATTAATAAATTTAAAGAAAAAAGGATCTACGTTTAGATTTAATGCCAACATATAGGAATATAGGAATATTTAGCTATATAGGAATAATTAAGGCACTGGACCAAAAAATTAAATCGCTGAAAGGGTGATTTGGCTGCACGCTAGTTTCTCCAATTACGTATTCAATTAGAAAATCACCGTCTGCGTCACAATCACAATCTTCGTGCGTACTGGCTTTGAATGAGTGTGGTGAGCTGAATTTAGAATGAAAAGATTATGCAAGTATGCTGAAAGACTGAGTACGTGAGGGTGCAGATACCCGTAAGGCTTTTATAAAAACTGGTACTTAGAATTTCATATAAAAGTACTAAATCTGACTACGCTTCGCTGTATCTGTGTAAATAATTTCTATTTCACTTTTTATAAATAACTAGCAAACCCGACAGACTTCGTTCTGTCAAAAAGATTTGAAATGTGGCAGATTACAGTTTTACGAATGATTATTGAAATGATATTACAGCAGTACTAAGGATCTATAGCTCTTACATTTTGTGACTATTAAATTTATTTGGGTTGTGATTTATTTATTTGATTTATTTATTTGAGTTTCTATTTATTTGATTTTGAACTTTGTGCAGCGGTAATAAAGTGCAAATTGATTAAATGACATTAAGAAAACACCTACATTGCTTAGAAAACAGTGAGTACTATTAATTTAAAATGAACTTTATTGAATAGCAATAAAGGACAATTAAATTCCTAACATAAATTCCTTTTTCCCTCTCTCTACGCCTCTGAAATCTAAGGTTTTACATTTGTATAAATATAAATAAGTATTAAAAAATAGTTTTCCAGAAAAGTATCACTTCTATTATGTGTACTTTGCACGCACGCACTTTTATTTTTTATATATTTTTTTATTGTTACCACACCAAACTTAGAAAAAATACATTAAAAGAAGCTTAATCTAAACAAGTTAGTGTCGCTAAAAAGATGGTCTTAACGATTTCTTCCAGAAAGGAGACAAAGATAAGAGTGCAAGTGCAATACTTACTTACATATATATGCATATTCATAAACATATAAGAATATAAAACATATATAGTAAAATACTGTGGCTTAGTGTATTAATAATAATATTTGAAAGAGTTTTACTAACATAAAAACCATATCACACTTAAAAATGTACTTGATATTAACTTTTGACAAGCGTTAAATCGAATTTCTTAAAAAAATTCCGTGTATTGTATCTTTTTGTTAGACTATAGTTGGGTGATAACACTGATAGCTCTAAAATATTGGGAGTTATTGAGTAATAAAGTGGCAACACTTAAAAATACCAAACAAACATTCTGCAATATTACAAAAGGTATGCAATACGAGGTAACTTTAACGAGCGGAACCATTTTGTGACTATATCTTTCGAGCAGCTTTGTGGTGTAGTTGTTTGACTAATTATAAAAACACCAACTCACATTAACTAACAAATTTATGCTCTCCATTATTCAAATATGCACAACTTTAATTATATCAACAACTACTTCACTATTTCAATTTAAAAAATTTAGCGCTAGTTCTCTTAAAATCACTACGTCTCGAAGCAGCTCCAAAGACTATATTCACAAAATTATTCTGCTCGTTAAAGCTACTTCGTATTGGATAAAATTTCATAGTATTGCACAATGTTTTTTGGTATTTTAAAGTGTATACTCACAGAGCAAAACAGTTTTCACCCAACTATCTATAGTCTAACATTTAAATAAAACCAAAGTATTTTTAAATAATAGAAGTCATTTAAACAAAGATATAATAAACTATGCAAAGGCGCAACTGACTAACAACACAATTTGACCTAGTAGGTAGATCTGACCTATAAAACGATGAAAGGAGATCACGAAAGTTTATTTTCAGAATGAGAATTATCTTCGTCGAACAATTTCATTGATTTCAAAGAAAGCCTCGGTTTTGTTAATCAATTAACAAAACCTTTAATTTTTTTAATAAACTATGTATACTTACGTTTTGCATAATAATTACTTAATATTTACGTAATATAAACTATACTTGTACCCCACTTCACCAACCTTTTATAAGCTTTACAAGACCCCTAAATAAATTTAAGGACAAGTTAAGGGGATCGTTTTTATAACTAAGGTCTCAACAGAAATAGGTAACAAGTTCTCTATACAGTAAGTTAGCGGCAGAATTGTACATTTTGTAATATTTTTAAGAAAGATATTGTGAAAACATACCTAAACTTACAATTTAATGAAAAATAAGATGATATGATATATGAGAGCGTTGAGAAGTATGAGTGGATTGAAACTGAGTGATAAAGTAAGAAATAGTGTGATAAGAGAACGTTGTGGTATAAAATAAGATGTAGTAACTAAAATTAAGAAAGGTATGCTTAGATGGTTTGGGCATGTAGAGAGAATGAATGAAAGGAGACTGACAAAATGGATTTATGAGTTAAGAGTGAATGCCAAAGCTGGAAGGGGAAGACCAAGGCGAACGTTCCTCGACCAAATCCAGGACATTTTAAATAAGGCCCAGGTCAAGAGTACTCTAAACCGACGAATTTGTATGACAGGGTATGAGAATGAAAGAAGCGAAGATATGCAAGTGGAAGGACGTGTTCTCTGCCTACCCCTATGAGAATGAGGCATGATGTTATGTATGTAAGTATGTATGTATAAGATGATAAAACGAAGCATTTTTCTGATTTTTATAAAGTAATTTGTTAGATTTATTACTCGAAAACTTTATATAGTTTATAGGGAATTAAAATACCCAAAACCTAAGGAACAATAAAGTTGTGAATGATAATTAATACTATCTAAAAAATATATCTTTTTATTTAATATTTACAAGTTTCCTTTGAAGTTCCGTTATAATCTAGCTTTTATAAATCTTATATATTTAAGTTATTAACCCAAAACATTCCACTTTACGTATACAAACCATAAAATTTTTAAAGCCTTATACCAGACTTATCTTTAAATCCCTTCATATTAATTTATAATGAACCTTTTTACTTACCAAAATCTTCTTCGAATACAGTGTTATAAAATTCCGACACATAATATGCTTTTTCGGCATTACTTTGTTATTAAGCTGTTTACGGTGTATAGGGAAACGTTAATAAAATTCATGTTGTAAAATTGAAAATCTCGAGCACGGCGAAAATTTCCCTGTGAATTTATAAAGGTCTTATTTTGAACGAAAATTAACCTCTTGGGATCTCGTGTTTTAATAGGCACGGCTTAAATCCTTCGAAAATATTGCTTTGTCGCACTGTAGCAGCTTTTGTGCGTTACTTTTTTAAACGGCTTTAAAATGTCGCATATTCTCAATGCCTTTGAAAAGGGCAAGCAATCCTGTAATATTTAAGACAGGTTTGCTCAAATTGGTTACCTATAATCCATAAAAGATCAAAATCAAAATTTTTGATGCGTCATCAGTCTGTCCGTTGGTAATACATCAACCACCGATGCGGAAAGTTGATTCCGCTGAGAAGAAACCGGCAAGAAACTCAACGGTTACTCCCTTGAATATAGTTTTTGTAGGTTACAATGTGATTAGCTTTCATGTGCAACTGGAATCAAGTCCAAAGGTAGAACAAATTTCTTTTATATAAATAGTAAATTCGACGCGAAATGCGACGTGGTCCAATCATATATTTACCTTGGAGCTCTGATATCCAACAATGACGGTTGCATTGACGAAGTCAAAAGACGGACGACGATTACAAGAACAGCTATGGACTACATGAAAAACATATGGAGGAATCGAAACATCACTAAGACCACGAAATCCAGACTCGTGAGGACACTTATCTTCCTCATATTTTTATCCATATGTAGACATTGCGAGAAGCGGAAAGACAGAAAATAGATGCTCTAGAAATGTGGTGTCGGTGAAGAATTCTTCGGGTTTCGTGGACCGAGTCTCATACGAACGTCTCGATACTTCAAGAACTCGGCATCAAGTAGCGTCTATTGTCTATAGTACAATCTTGCATCCTGACTTTCTTTGGACACGTATCCCTCGTCGTTTAGAAAAAGGTGGAAGGCAATAGACCGCGTGGGACGTCACATACTCGATGGACTGATCAGATCAAATCTGCTCTGGGAAGTTCGTTGAACGAATGCAGCAGGATGACCTCGAGCAGGGAGAAATGGCAAGCCGTCGTAATGCGCAGAACATCTGCCCACTCCGTGACTTTATAACGATCACGACCGCTCTGTCAAGAGCGCAACAGCTAAGAAGAAGATAGATAGAAAATATGCACTTCCCTTTCGTTCGAAATTCGATTCGATTCCCTAATCTGGACTGGCTTCAGTAAGGCTTACCATCCTACAAACAAAGACGTACCGGTATTTACCTCTTATTAAGTTTACCAGCATCCATCACAGACTGTATTTTCACTTACCATCAGGTAAGGTCAAAGCCAAAGGCTAACTAGTCTGTAATTCTTTCCGCGCACATGCATAATGTGGAACAAACTCCCGTTAACGCTGTTCCCACTTGACTATGATTTACAAGAATTCAAGAGGCGAATAAACTCCTATTTATTAGGTCGGCAACGCATCGGTGGTTCCTTTGATGCTGCAGGTGTACATGGGCGGCGGTAATCACTTAACATCAGGTGACCCGCTAGCTCGCTAGCTTTTTGCCTGCCAAGGCTAAAAAAATTACAAAAACTGCTAAGTATAACATAGTATTCCTAGATAATATAGATCTGCAAGCAACTGTTAAGTATGTATAGCTCGCCAATTTGACTTGAAGCAGCGTGATGGGTTCAAGCTCTACCCAGTTGACGGACGTTAATATTACTTATATTTTTATTATTAGGTAGTATTGTTTTGCCATTTCTGTAGAACAATTTCGTAGTCACTTTTAATAAGACTCTTATTAATATATTTGGATGGTCCTAAACATTAATCACATTATTTTCCCTTTACTTGGGCGCAGAAAATTCTGTCCTGCAATGTCATGCTATTTAATTGGGGTTTGTATGCGTCTTGTCATTATGTATACATTGTTACAGTAAAATTGTATTATATTTAAAGCTATTCTCATTTGCGTAAAATATATAATGGCACTGATCGACGAACTTTTATTTCACAGTGATGGGATCAAACCCATCATATAGCATTCATGGGTTCATATTCGTTACAGTTCACTTTAAGGGATTTTAAATAATCTATAAATTTGAAATATCTATTTCAATAAACGATCAATATAATAGTTCTTTTCAGGTATCAAACACTAGACAAGTATCTCGGGGGTGGGATCAAACACTAGACAAGTATCTCTGGGGTATCTTAACTAGTCCTATTATATTTTTCTTATTGAAATTTACAATACATACTAGCCATGCAAATAAAACTTTTACTTCACTTAGTTTTTAATAACTTTCAGATTTTTAGACTTACACTCATATTTATAATCTAATCAACAAATAGGTTCTACTTTACAACGAATATATGTCTAACTAATAAATTTTTAAATTCGTAACATCATTTACGTAGAATATCCGACGATACAATCTAAGATTCATATGGTTTTTACACAGCATCGTAAAGGAACACAATCTCCTGCTTGGTAGTACGACTTTCCCGGTAGACTGGCAACTAGCTACGGCCAAAGCCTCCCACTAGTTTAGACTCAGACAAATAAATGGAATTTCTTTGCAAAATTATGATTGACAAGTATAAACTTGGCTATATGTAGGTATATTGTGTGTATTGATTATCAGATAAAGTCGTAGCAATCAGATATATAAAAATAGAATGTAAGTCCAGTAAAAAGCAAATTTAAAAGTTACTGACTGGTACCAAGTGAACTTTTTCAGGCCAGCGTCCTAGATACGTTAATCCCGTATTCGTTATCTCGATACGTAATCGAGTTTTTTTAAACCCACGAAATCCTCAAAATAAAATCATTTTTTAAAAGTTTTATTACATGATTTCCTGAATAATATAATTTTATAATACTTGATATAGATGCGATGGTACGAGAACTTTTTATTGTCTTATTTGTTATTATTAAAATGACGTTGACAGTTTTTTTAATCTTTAATCTTCTGTTTGTATAATTTTACTGCTTGTGGATGTTTTCTTTAATAAATAAATAAACAGCTTAGTGCTTGACTGTAATCACATGATGATACAGTGTTAGATGGTGAAAGGCAATTTACCTCTTATGGTTTCTACACAGCATCGTACCGGAACACAAACATCTTGCTTGGCGATATGTCTGTGCTGGTACGGTTTCCTAAATTTGGCCAAACAGGGATTGAACCCGGGACCTCTGCTAACAATTACTGCGAAATTTTCTATATAAAATATGCGTTTATACACTGAAAAATACGGTATGAATATTGAATTCATATGAAATAAAATTCACTGACTTTCACAAATAAATTAAGATTAGGGTAAAAGGAAACTGTTGTCCGAAGACCTCTTTGACAGATTTACGCCTGACCGATGACGTAGTAGTGGGAATGCACTAATCCCAAGTAAAAATGTTTTATAATAGATCGATAATCCAAAATAAAATGTTGGACTGTTAAGGACAGTATTTATCAAATAGTTTGTTATATAACACGCATTCCAGTTTTTTTAAAGTTTTACTTTACTATAATATCTATCATGAATATAAATCTTCCTTTTCAATCCCTCTATACTTTGGATATTTCATAAGATATAAGAGAACAGACATCGGAAGCGACTGTTATACTATGTAGATAATGAAGCATAACCTTGTCTATATTTAGAGGTGGTCTAAAAACCTTTATATTTAGAACTAGCTGTTTTTCGTCGTGTCACCCGCTTAGTTTTCGATCCTGTGTGAATAAAAAAAGGAAGTAGCAGCCCATTAACGTCCCACTGCTGGGCACAGGCCTCCTCACTACGAGGAGCGAGGGTTTTTAGAGCATAGACCCAATACGCTGCTCCACTGCGAATTGGTAGGCATAGTACACAAGTCCACTCTCTATTCCTTCACTCTCAAAGTCCGATGTGACGGGAATCCTACACGACCGGAGAGAGGTCAGGCGCAGGAGCGACGGCTTAACATGCTCTCCAAGGCACGGGGGAGGATCACACCGCCAAATTCCCAACTCCAGGCAAATATTGAGAAAATCTTAACAGAAAACTCAATATTGATTTTTGAATTGGCCCGACCTGGGACTCGAACCCAGGACCTCATGTTTGTAGTCGAACACGCTAACCACTAGACCAATGAGGCAATTCCCTGTGTGAATATGGGGACATTATTTAGCTAAATTTCAAGTCAACTGCGAATAATTTCAAAAAAGTCGTACTGAGTGAGTCTAAAACTAGTTTGGGGACCTTAATTAGTTGGTCTCAAAGACTCTAACGGATTCATGTATACATAGATATTTGTCTTCTAAGGAATGATAGATGAAATCAGGATTTTCATAAAGGCGTATGTAACATTGACCTAAATATTGCTATTCACAACAAGAAAATAGGAGGCTAATTACAGCTTGGCGTCTTGTAAATAGAAATTCGTATCATTAATTACAACTCCAAGTAATGCAGATTACATGTTTGGAAGCTTTATTTGTTACGTCATAACTACTATTGTTTGTACATTTGTGTTATTTTCAGTAAGATAACAGACCATTTACTTATACACGGGATATGAGAACAGTTATTTATACTAATCTCTGAAACGGTTGGGCCGATTTGGATAAGCCTTTCACTGACAGATAACAAATATTATATACAAGAAAAAATTACGCGTGGAAAAGCTTGTACAAAAATAATCGTCACACTGTCATGTTTTTATAAAACAACAGGAAGCTTTTCCTGTATTTTAAAACACAATAAACACGAATGGCAGGTGATTTAGTAAATGGAGGTTTGAACCTTTTTTTAAATATATGGCAATTATTACCCCTTTTGGCTAACTTAAATGAGTTAATATTTTATCAAGGGAAAAGTATAATTTACACAGAAGGAACGTTTTTGTATTGCTTTCATTAAGGTTTGCTATTCCCTTTATATATGTATGATTGTATGTCATGGAAACCCTTCTAATCAAATTTTAAGGAAGTCCAGGTGGATTTGATTTGGCAACTAAAACATTTCAACGTATTTTCGTCGAAACCAGCGTTACCGAATTCATATATATGTCAGAGAATAGGAGAGAGAGAGAGAGAGAGGAGGAGCATAAAACATAGGTACGTAGGGTTATCCGCTGACATCATCATTAATGAAATGCATAGTTCAATTTCCATACTGTGAGCGTTGGTGAGTAATGTTGGTGCAATCAAACACTTTATTAATTAACTCAAATTATAATGTTCAATCGCTTAGTGTTCCCGATATCAATTTTCAAAAACTCATTAATAATAATAACTAGGAACGCGACAGTTTCAATAGTCGACCGCTCTGGCAGACCGTCACTCAAGAAATGGAAAGACGAGCGCCAGATTGTTACTATTGACTCTGCCTCACGCCGATAGACAGATGGCGCCTGCGTTCCACAGACTATTGCCCTCCGACATATATATATTTCTTCTATTTTCAATGTTTTTGCATGCCAAAATCGCAAACACTGGTTTAAATTTACGAGTCAAATTAATGTGACAATTGTACATCTTAAGATCGATAACAACGTGCGCTATGGTTTATATTTATCTTGAAAGTAGAACCCACAGTAATCGCTTTCCTCTTTTACGTATTACAAAAAATGTGTTACTTGATAAGCCATTTTATACGATACGATTATGATTCCTTATCCAATTAAATGCATTACATACCCATAAGATTGAGACAAAACTGTAGTATCAAGTTAACTAGTAGTTGACACGGACAATTTAAAGGATACGTTGTATATTTCACGTAGAACTAAACTGTTCTTAATAGTATTTCAATAAAATGGATTTTTTAGAAACTATCGCAGATTTATAAGCGAAGGCACATCATGGTGTAGTAAAGTTACGTATGCATCAAATAAAAGTCGCACATTTAAGAGTACGAAGACGTTAGTTAGTCAAATTCAAGTCAAAGTCAAAATATCTTTGTTCAAGTAGGCTTTTACAGCACTTTTGGATCGTTAATTTTTTTTTCCCCCAAACATTAATTCTAATGTACGACGACTGATTATGGTATAAAAGAACGACTGAAGATCTAAAGTTACGAGGGTTCCTATGCGCCCTGTCCTGAGAAGAGCCCACAACAAACTCAGTCAGGTATTTTGTATTTTATTTTCATTACAATATCATATTAGTTAATTATATTCAAATTAGAGCAACACGTTTCTATTGTTTAAGTATAGTATGATTTTTCAATCAAATTCTCTTTAAAAAAAAACTGAATTTATTATGTGACATCAATAGAACGTCTTCTGGGAGTTTTTTTTTATAGAAACGTATACAGTATCCCTTAAATGAATTGTCAATTTTATGCAGCCTATTAGAGTTTATAACAAGTTTATTTTTATTTTTTAAGTTATACGATTTACATTATGTTATAAAAAGACTCTTTTTATTAAAAGAGTCAATATTTTGACATAATTACAACAAGTTTTCTAATATGTATACCCAGTGAAGTGTCCTTATGTGAACTGCTTTAAGGGCTCTCAGCTAGTAACCTATAAAATTGGAATAAATTTAATTAGCGATATTAAAGTAAATCTAAATAGATAGTCAAACCAACTGTTTCACCGATAATTGCCGCAAACCATTTGTTTTTTGGCAAACAACAAGCCCGCAAAATATATTACACTTTGCCATAAACAAATCAATCATGGCATAGAGCCTTTAGTTCCCAACTTGCCCGTAATATACACACAATAATGCATAAAGATGAATATACATTGAAGACGAAGGACGAGGAATAGGAACGGGATGATTAATCATCTTCACTGACAAGCGGCTCGAATTATGTAAATAACTGATATTACCATATTACCAATAGAGATTTAGTCTACACATAAATATATCCCTAGTCCCTTTTAATAATCTGTTTCTACAAAAACACAATTACTGGCTTACCCTTGAAATCAATTCCGTAACATTAACAATCTTATTTTAAGTTATTGTATTTTTCTTTTGTCCTATTTCTGTGGTGTTCAATAAAGTATACATGTATCTATCTATCTATCTATCCTATTTTAAGGTTTTGTACCTTTGAATATTAAGTAGTTGGAATGGTTGAACTAAAGATGGCAAGGTTAGTAATCTATATATATTTTACCGGAAATGTATGAAATCAAGGAATTGTACACGAATCCTAAGAAATGTGTACAATAGATTTTATAAGAATAAATATAAATTGATTTTGTGATACGTTAAAAGTTAATAGACAGTTGATTTTAGAAGTTTTAATTGGTAAGATAATATGAACATATTATTATTATTTTACGGTTTGACTGTTACCCGATTGTCTCAATAAGTGTTATAATAAAAAAAATGTTATTTATAACGTATTTTATTACAGAAAGCATTTACTTTATACATTTCCTAGGATATCTATGCATTAAACAGTTTTTCAAACAATATTTTATACATTTCTTAAATAGTATCGGAATTGTACACATTTCCTAGGATTTTTATACAATTCCTTGATTTCATACATTTCCGGTAATATATACATAAGAGACATCCAGGTAACTATTGACTCATCACAATATCTCTGGAACCATGAGGCGTAGAGACTTGAACTTTGGAAGCAATATTCCTTTTGCCGAGTTGAGTTCAGCTAAAAACGGATTTATCGAAATTCCCCCCGAAAGAGGGGTTGCTGGGGTTTTATATGTATGTTTCTTCTTTGTAAAACAATGTGCCTTATTTTTTTTCACGCTGTGAAATGCTTTTATGCACCCCTACCACGAGGGTAGGGAGTGTGGAACTCGCTAGCTTAGCTAGAATACCCACTAAAACCCAGCGACACCCTCATCAACCTGAATAGGAAGTATCAGAGGCTCCCTTACGCATTCGCTCTGACACTTCCGGTTGCAACCGGCAAAGAGTAGTTTAAGGAGAAGGTAAAAGGCGCTCAAAAAGATAAATTAATGATAATGCTACCCAAAAAACAATCCACGCAGACGAAGTCTCGGGTTCAGCTAGTTTGATATAAATTAAATTGATATTAAGTGATGCTAGAAACTACCACGTGGAAGTTACCACCGTACAAGAAAGATGTGCCGCGAACAAACGCCAACAAAACAATATGTATTACGATATGATTCTGTGTAGAAACCAGAAGAGGTAAATTACCTCTTACCAGGCCAGCGCGTATTTATCTTAGTCCGTTTCAATAATTGCTTGGTTAGATTAGAAATCCGCTTAATATAATAATCTACTTATATTTTACTTTATGGTAACTGATCTAAGATGAAAGCGCGCTGATCTGTTAAGATAAATTATATCTCTTATGGTTTCTACACAATATCGTACTGCAACACAAATATGTTTGCTTGACAATACGTCTAATAATTAGCCGCAACCTAAGCCTTTCACCAGTCTAGACTTGAATAATACATCTTCTAAATTCGCCGTATCAGGGTTCGAACTCAGAAACACTGTTAGCAAAGCGAGTACTCAAATCATTTCGCCAGCAAGGCCAATCAATGAAATCTGGTAATCCAGTTTTGGGTCCCGTTCAGCACGCATCCTGTTCTAAGAAGAATCCACATAAACTGAATAAAATATCCTTTTGTGATCATCTTCGCTACGTATTGTACATTTAATTTATTATAAGTTACCTCAATGCATCCGTTCCCAAGTATTTTTTATGGTCTAAGCAATCCTTCCAATCATAGTCGTCGTCGTCTTCGTCACTTCAACCGATGGACGTCCACTGCTGGATATAGGTCTCACGTAATGACGTCCACAAGGCCCGATCTTGCGCGGCCTGACTCCAGCGGCTGCCGGCGACCCTCCTTATATCATTGGTCCACCTTGTGGGAGGTCTGCCTGCACTGCGCCGTCCGGTGCGGGGTCGCTACTCCAGCACCATATGCCCCGCCCATTGCCACTTCAGGTTTGCAATTCGTAGGACTATGCCGGTGACTTTGGTTCTACTACGGATCTCTTCATTTCTGATTCGATCACGTAGATAAATTCCGAGCATAGCCCTTTCCATCGCACGCTGAATGACCCTGAGCTTCTGCATGAGGCCCATAGTCAGCGACAACGTCTCAGAATCGTATGTCATCACTGGCAACCAGTGATGACATACGATTGGACGAAAATATATGGCGTAGATTCCCAAACGCTTCCCAACCGTATTGGATTTGACGGTAGACCTCCTTCTCGAAATTGGACTTACCTAGCTGGACTATATGTCCCAGGTATGTGGACTCGTCAACAATTTCGAGAGCTGAGTTCTCAACGATGACTGACTGTGGTGGTACATGGATATTAGACATAACTTTCGTCTTATCCATGTTTCAGACCCACCTGTTGAGAAACTCTGCTGAGGTCATCGAGCATTGTATTGAGACAAATCATAGTACGGTTCTTCAATTAGCTTTTCTTTAATAAAGTTTTTTTTTATTTATTAAGACATCTCTAGAACGTCTTCTAGTAGTTTATTATATAAACGTATACAGTTACCTTTTAAATGATTAAAAACTTAATATTTTTATACACTTTCACCAATTTTAAGTACAAACAGACGTAGAAATAGACATATAATTACTTCCCGTAGATTATAGTTAACATTTTCACATTATATAGGTCAACATAGTGAAAGGATATCTGAAACTTCCTCTGTTTTATAGAGAATTCCACACATTCTATTTGGGCTTTGAACTAATTAGTTCCTTTATACACTGATTCATTACATCTTGCTATTTAGTTTCAACGTAGTCTTTTTAGGTTGTCAATAAAAGTCCGTTAACATCCTACAGTGCTGAAATAGTAAATAAAATCTTTTGCGAGACATTTTGGACGTAATATATGATTTTATTATCAATATTCCTTTTTTTTTCAAATCAATTCAAAATATCTATATTCAAGTAGGCATGTTATAGCAATTTTGAATCGTCAAACAATATTTTTTTTCCACACTCTAATTCTAATATACGTCTGATGATGGTATTAAACGACTTAAAATCTAAAGATAAAGTTACGAGGGCTCCTTCACGCCCTGAACTGAGAAGATCCCTCAAGAAACTCAGTCGGGTATTTGGTATTTTTTTTGTTACCATCATCATAACAATATCATATTAGTTTAATATTTTTCAATTCAAATTAGAGCAGTTCGTTCACTCCCACGCGTTTCTATCGTCTAAGTAATCCTATTTATTTTTCTACGCTAGTGTAATAGGCAAGGATTATTATATTATAGGATTTGTCAGTTAACTATATATATATATGGAGATTGTCGTAAAATTTTCTATTTAGTGAAAAACTTAGACACTAGAGTTATTTTGCTGCTCTATTACACATATATTAGAATTACTCTCGGAATGTGTCGTTTTTTCACGATCTCATGATATTTTCCTCCACGAATAAATATAATGATGGAATTGTGTACAAAAATTTAACATTATAATAAGTCTAAATAACTACCTCACTTTTTAAAGGGACCTTTATGGTGTATGTAAAAAAAAATTCGCTATCAACTCTTCAGGTTCGAACTGTTCGAACCCCGAAGCTTGTACATTGTGGTTTCTCCGATTTAGGGTTAATAAATCATATTCCATAAGAAGCTGAAGAAAGCAAATATTTCTTACAGCTTTCCAATTTACAATCCACAGGCAATATAAAGCGTCTATTCCAACAAGACTGAAACTTCACAAGTTTAAGAACAAAACAACCGTTAAACAAAAAGAGCAATCATCAAATTCTCCTTTATTTCCCTTTGATCAGATCTCAAAAAACAGTGAAGGAAATCCTTAGCTACTAATATTAGGGGAAGGACAAACCGATGCCAAAAAAGGATAGGAAATATTTAGAACTAATAAAACACTAGAAGTCTTTTCTTCGATTCCTTGCAGGGTAAATTTAAAAAATTGAATTTTACATTTTTGCTTTCAAAATATTTATTGTAATTATTAAAGATGATAAATTTTAGGTGTTGTATAAAAAAATGTCAGTGTTTTAGGAGTTATATGCAATTATTTTTAACATATATATCATTAAAGATTTACAGAAATTCAACGTAATGTTTCTTTTTAAATTAGATGTTAATGTCGGTATATTTAGAACAAATAGACGTATACTCGTATATAGACACTAGAGCTGACACTACGTGTTATTACGTATGTTTCTTACCCCCGCAACCCCACTTGCGGTTGGAATTTCGTAAAATCCGTTCTTAGCTGACCTCTACTCGTCAAAAGGAATAATCTCATCAAATTTCAAGTTTCTTCGCCTTATGATTCCAGAAATATCGTGGTGAGTCAATAAATACATGGATATCTCTTTTATATATAAAAATTAACAAAATAAAAAGTAGAATGCTTTCTATAATAAAATATTTTTAGCAATATAAAAAACTGGTTTCGTATTTCAGTGTTTTCATAATATCGTTAGTAATTAAATTAAATTGATTAAAATTACGCATTTTGCATCATCATTTCCATCTATGGGTCTGGACTGAAGGCTGCGACTGTCGAAAGTTGAAGAATTGCCATTTCTTAATAGGTTAGAGCGTTTTCATTGTAGACTATATGATCACTTACCAATAGGTGAGATTACAATGAAATGCTTATATAAAAAAGACGTAACAGTGTCACTGCCTTAACCTAGCTTGCCAAGGAAGGTAGTCTAAAATCTCATCCGAAAGTGATTGAAGCTCAGGTCAGATTGCATACGCTGTACTAGAATAGTGAACGTATAAATATAGATTGATTGCGCTTTAAGCTTTACTAGAAAGCTTAATTGGCTTACTATGTCACTAGGTTTTGAATGATTATATTTTATTTCAGCCCGAACTCAAACTTAATCTTGTTACTAGCAAATATATCGAAATTATTAAAAAACTCCTGGCACTTTTCTTTTTTTATCACGATATGTCCGATGTCACACCTGGTGGTAAATGATAAACTATCTAAAAATGTGCTAAAGAAATGCTTTTCCAGGTTTGGTTGGATGGTCGTTAGTGAAGTCTAGAATAAGAATACCACTACAGAGTTGGACAGTTTGGAAAATTTTGAATCGAAATCGAAATGTTGGATACATTTCGATTCAATCTAATGAATTCAGCAAGAAATTAGCCATTTAAAGAAATTCATCATGCACTATCTAAAAATCACACAGCTTGAATTTTCTATATGGCATGTAAAAATAGGAATTATATTTATTATATAATAATATTTCCCAACCAGGAGTCAAATCGAATCCCTCCTAATAAATGCTCGCATCATTAAATCGTTTTTCTAATTAATCAAGGGATTTCAGCAAGAAATTATCCAATTAAATACATTCATTACCATTTACACCCAAAGCACTGACACTTTTTCTACATGACACCTTAAGTTTATTACTCTTTATCATTATTATAAACAAATCAAAGAAAAATTGTAAAATAGTAATCGGTTGCAAACGCAAAAATTAGAATCGAAAGAATTAATTATTATATAAATAATAAAATAAAGCATTTAAGCTTTTTCAAGGAACATTTAAAAGTAAAGTTACCAATTTAAAAATCAGTAGCATTTCTATTTTATTTGACTATATTGCACTTTTACTAATATTATTTTGTATTTCTATATAGTATATTATTTTATTCATACAAATATCTTTATTTGCACAATTAAACTCTTTTTAAATAATTCCTGTCGCCAATCGTCAAATTGAAATTATTTCATTCTTTGAGTATTTATGTGTGCAAAAAAGTCAAGTAAATAAAAATATTATAAATGTTCAAAATATTGCATCTTCGTCAACTTATTTTTTTTGTTTATTCGCAATGTTTGCCGAATCATCATTAATTACATATTAAGAAATATAAAAAATATCGGTACTCACTTCATATTTAATTCCCGCAATCCAAAAAACCGAGGTATTAAATAAATAAATTCAATTAATCCAAATTCGTCGTCACTATAAACACAAACGCGAGCGTAATTGTGAAAAAGCCCGGAATCCAAACATTTCACCGACGAATCTCTATAGCACATGCACTACGAAAGTTTTTTTTTAAACTATTCCCGAACGAGTCACGGGAACACCGATGTCGACGGCTGCGCGTAGAAGACTGCCGAACAGTTATAGCGCCTTGACGAGATGAATTTCAGAGAGCTTTCAGTGATCCCGCCCGTCTGAATAGCAAACGATCATTTTTATCCATTTTAGAATTATACCAACAAGGCAATCTAAACTAATATTATAAAGAAGAAACATTTGTGTTTTTGTATGTATGTATTTATATATGTAAGTTTGTTGCGTTTTCGCACAAAATGTACTACTGTAACCCAAGGAGTGAAACAAAAAATAGGCCACCGTGCCTTACAAAAAAAAAAGTAAGTAGCAGCCCATTAACATCCCACTGCTGGGCACAGGCCTCCTCACTTATATGAGAGAAACTTTTTAGAGCATAAATATAATGGTCCACGAATAAATATAATGATGGAATTGTGACACAAAAAATATGCCACCGTGCCTTACAAAAAAAAAGTAAGTAGCAGCCCATTAATGTTTCACTGCTGGGCACAGGCCTGCTCACTTATATCAGAGAAAGTTTTTAGAGCATAGACCCATGACGCTGCTCCATTGCAGATTGGCAGGCATAGTACACAAGTGTACTCTATTAATTCACTCTCATAGTCGTGACGGCAATCCGCGACCGGAGAGAGATCAGGTGCTGGACCAACGGCCTCACGTGGTCACATCGCCAAATATTTTGTTAATCTTTTTTTTTTATTTAAACAGGACATCAACAGGTTACACTAAAATATAAAGAATTAAAGGAGCGGAGACCCGCCCTTGATCATCGACCGTCCAGCGCTCGGTTCTCTCAACCGGTCCCGCCACTCAGTTGGTAGGACCGCCTGCGACTGGCATAGCCAGTCTCTTTCGTCTCTTGGCGAAGGGGGATCGCTCAAGCCGTCGGTCCTGCGCCTGATCTATCTCCGCGAGTGTCGGATTCCCGTCACATCGATCTATAAAAGTGAAGGAATAGAGAGCGCACTTGTGTACTATGCCTTCCCATCCGCAGTGAAACAGCGTGGTCGGTCTATGCTCTAAAAATCCTCTCTCACATAAGTGAGGAGGCCTGTGCCCAGCAGTGGGACGTTAATGGGCTGCTACTTACCATATCTTTTAAAATATAGATTATAAATTAATAAAATAATACACAGATATAATGAATTGCATGCGAGAGCGCCGCCACTGCAGTTTTACAAATATTAATATTTTATTTATATATAGATGATTTAAAGAGGGTCGCTGGTAGCTGCTGGAGCCAGGCGGTGCAAGATCGGGCCTTGTGGACATCATAAGGTAAGACTTATTTCCAGCAGTGGATGTCCATCGGTTGAAGCGACGACGATGCCGATTCGCTATATACACGATACATTGATGTTTACACATTTATTAGATTCACTGTATTTGACATTAAATGACGAGTAATTATTTAAAAATGACAATAATTATTAGTGATCATTCCAACCAAATTACTAATATGGAGCGGCGGCGAAGAGGGATGCCACCATCCATGTAAAAATTTGGAATGGACTATATAGGCGGTTTCGGAGTAAAGCAAAGTTTAGAATTTAGAGTGAGGTGTCTTAGTGAGGCTTTAGGAGTGACTTGATGAAGGAATCGCGTGCACCTACATTAATTGTCGGGCTCTCCTGCTACTTCCAGAAATAGGTCTGTGCTCGGGTGTGGTTGCGGTTGCGGTTTACCCATTCCCTTAGTCTGCACGGTCAGCGACTCACTCCTTCGATAGTTCAGGCTTTTAGGCACTCTCGGTCATCTAGGCGTTTAGCGAAGCACTTGCGTTTGTCTTTTAGACGATAGGCGAAAAACACCTTGTCATGGCGAATGCGAAAGTGAGTACATGCGAGGGAAGGTATTTGAGAAAAAAAATTATTACCCGGCACCATCCGAATGTAAAACCAGTTCACAGAAAGCTGTTAATTTGAAATTAGTAACAAGCACTCTAACTTTATTTATTTATATAGGAGAAATTTTAACATTTTTTTTTAACTCTACGACTGATTACATTATTTGTCAGAAGATTCGCCGTTTAGAAAGAATTTGATTATTCTTTTCAAATTAAAATTTTCTAAGCTAATTTGTAGTGTAAAAATTTTGAACTTCGTCCGGGATTATAATTGACTATTAAAATTCAAATTGATTAAACTTTCTTGGATGGACAACAAAATAACGAATGATTTTTTTATCTTAAAAGTAAAGTAATCCCTGATTTTGTCAGCAATGTCCTACGCCCTTCTGTGTGAAAATTGTCGCTATATTTCATGTGATATCAATTGTTCACGAGAAATTAAGTCACCCTTTTTTAATGCTCCTAAGCGACAGTTAAGAATTCACAACTTTTTGTAAGTTTATGAATGTCAATCAAACATTTGTATCTTTATATTGTTTTATTATACATATCACAGGAGTTAGTATTAATCCTTTTTCCAATATTTCTTTTGGGTCCTGTGACCGCAACCGCATTGGTGCTATTGAAATGTGATGCTGGAGGAGAATCCTTCGTATAACGTGGACAGTACCCCGTACCAACGCATCAATATTCAAGGAACTCAAGGTCACAACTAGTTTTTCCGCCATCAGCCTCAAACAAATACTTGATTACTTTGGGCATGTTGCCAGGAAATAGAGTGATAACCTCGATAAGGGTGTGATAACTGGCAAAGTTAATGGCAAAAGAGCATGAGGTGGCAGCCCAATGCGTTGGTCCGATCAGATCCGCACCACATTATAAACTTCCGTCTACGATGCCTTACAGGTCGAAAGCAGAAGCAAATACATACATACATAGCATCACGCCTCATTCCCATAGGGGTAGGCAGAGACAACATCCTTCCACTTGCCACGATCCTTGCATATCTCCTTCGCTTCTTTCAATCTCATTAAANCACACTAACACAAACAGACAAGGACGAATCTACTCTCCGGGTCCGGAGGCGCCGGTGAAAGGTAAGTACTTGGCCTTTAAATTGTTCCTTCTTGTCGATCGACCCTGTGTGTAGACCTTACAGCCTCCGCGCCGACGAATTGGCTGACAGCTGGCCCTATAGCTGCCAATGGGCCCCAGCCTTTAGGGCGGCATCTTTTGATAGCCAAGCGACGGCGAGAAAAACTTGTCACGTGAGATAGACAGAAAGAGAAAACGACTCAAGGAGGAGTCATTTTACAAACCATTAAAACGTCATTCAATCATTATTTTCTTGCTCTTATCCCATTAGGTGGGGTCGGCAAAGCATGTTTCCTTTCGCCGCTTCAGTCTATCTGTGGTCATTTCTACATTCAGACGGGAGGTCTGAACACACATATCCTCTTTCACACAGTTCATCCACAATGTTTTTGATCGCCCTCTCCCGGCTCTGCGGCTTACCTTCATATTTAGGGCCCTCTTGCATACATGGCTATCCTCCCTTCTCATGACATGTCCATACCAGGATAGCCTTCCACTCCTTAACTTCTCGGTCACTTGTGCTACTTTCACACTGCCTCTAATATACTCATTCCTAATCTTATCTAATTTTGTCACTCCACACAACCATCTCCACATTTGCATCTCCTTTCATTCTCCCCTTTGGTGGCCTAGCACTCTGATCCATATAGGATGACAGGTCTTACGATCGTCTTATAAATTTCTCCCCTCAAACTGAGGGGCATTCTGGCATCGCAAAAATCACAGAACATATGTTCTGTTAACGAAGTTCCACCATAGACTGTATTATCACTTAAAACTTAGAGAGAGTGCAGCAAAGCACTAATCCAAATGCAATGATTAAAAAAAACCATTTGGTTTTAGCCATTGCGACGACTCTATAGGTAAAACCGTGCCAATAAAAGCAACTTAGCGTCCCGATACGTCTAGTAATCTGTTTACCTCATACCAACAAGGTTTGCACGTTTCTATGCTAGTTAACGTACGTTGCACAGTCCAATCGAATCCCGGACGTTTGCCCTAACTAATTTATTATTATTTTTTACTTTTATTTAATTTCCAGTACCTTTTATGATATGCTTTAAAGAAGGCCATGATAAATTACGTCTATATCCCTATACATTACAAAACAAGGTCTTGTTCCGCGTCTGACTGCTTGTACGCAATTAACTCCAAAACTTCTAAATAGATTTTGATGCAATTTTCACCAATAGAAAGAGTGCTTCTTGAAGAAGTTTTATATGTATAGTTTGTCCAGGTTTAGTGTAAACTGCTAGAAGTATAACGATAATTGTTTCAAGCGTCGGGAAAAATTAAGCCGCTTGAGAGGTTTTCTTAAATTCTCTTAGAGATATAACAAAACAAAGTATGGTAGGAGAATTCATCTTATAATTATCTAAATAAACGTCTTGAATGTCATATATCTATATTTTAAGGATTATCTTGTTTATAATATAATCTAAGCTAGATATACGACGCAACAAGTTGATGTTGTTGTGTGACAGAAAAAAGATGTAGGTATGCTTTGCTTGCGCATACCTTATACATTTTGGGGATATATAACATAAATAAATGATTGCGAATATTGTTGTAGGATAATCTATTATTAATCTTAAGAGACTATACTGTCTCAGGTAGAAAACTTATGTAACTAACGTCTTTGTTACACAAAACATAGAAGAAATTTCATAATTCTATCTGATGTTATAGTAAGCTAACCTTTAGACAAATGATTATTCTAGAATTTTGTTTAGTACTTCTAAAGTGGAAAAATTCGGTTATACATGATTTATGCACGAGGAGCGCGCAACAAAAGATTACAAAAGAATAAAAAGCCCGATTTTGAAACATTCTTCATTGGTGCACTGCTCCTATTGGTTTGAGTGTAATAATATATAGCCTATTACTAATTAAATATTTTAAACTGAAACTTTCGTGGTTTATCGACATATTTGAAGAAAAATATACTATATAAGATTACATACCACGATAATGTTTTTGTGAACTTGTCGATATTTCGGCTCAATTGCATGAGCCGTGGTCGCGACGAGACTGCAGTGGCTTGGAGTTGCTGTCAGGGGCAGAATCTTTCTACCCTGCGGCGCGATCTTTTTAATGGTGTCGGTACTTTGTTCTTTTTTCGGCATACTATACTCACGACGTTATTTTTTAATTTTGATACTCTAAATCGCTTGCCTTTTTGACATATATCAACTACTGGATTCCACGTTGCCGCCAACTTAAATCTCTCGTCGCGATTTAAATTTTTGAGTTTCTTAATGTCAATAGCTTCACGGACTATTATTGGTATGTAGTGACGGTCCGTGGATAGAACTTGCGGGCAATGAAGTTCAATCCAGTGTTTGGTGCCCGGCTGAAGGAGATGTTCTGCAATCGCTGATTTTTGAGTATCATTGTGTTTGACTGCATTTATATGTTCAGAAACACGTTGGGCTATTGATCTCTTTGTTTGCCCGATATAGGAGCTTCCACAGCTGCAGTCAATTTTATAGACGCCCGGACACTGATACGGTACACAATCCTTTGGAGACCGCATCTTATCACCTATCTTTTGTAAGGGAGTGAAGACGGTATTGATATTATAATTAGTTTTGAAGATTTTACCTATCTTGTCAGTCGCTCCTCTTACAAACGGTAGGTAAGCCTTTTGCCTCTCTACCTCCAAAGGACGTTCGCCGCGTCTCTGTGGGTTTTTCTTTTTTGGTAACTTATGTCCGTTCCAACGTAGCACCTCGCTCACATGGTCTAACTCTCCTTGTACGTGAAACTCGTCACATAATTCATAAGCACGGTTTGGGAGAGCAATTCCAACCGAAGCGAGGTGACGTGGGTGATGGTGAGACGATCCGTGTAAGTATCGGTTCGTGTGTGTAGGTTTCCGGTATACAGAGTAACCAATAGTCCCATCAGGCCTTACTTTAACCTGCACATCCAGGAATGGCAGGATTCTTTCTTCCGCCATCTCGTACGAAAACGAAATCTTTTCATGTATGCCATTCAAATGCGATAAATGTTGTTCCACTTCTTGTTTCCCCCCGGGAAGTATTGCAAAGATATCATCAACAGTTCTGCATGCACAGCCAGTCTGGCCCTTTGAGACACCATCTGGCTATTCATAAAGGCGCGCAGGGCACCATTTACCATATTCCCTGCATTCACTCTCCTTTCAATATCACTTTCATATGTTCACATGTTCAAAATAATGATAAGTATTTATATATAACGTCCAAATGTATTGAAAGGGCTAATGCCGAATTTAACTGACATTCTCTAAAGCATCACATAGACCAGTTTCCTTAACGAACCCCTAATTGTTCTTAGGGAATTCCTTACCTATAGGAACAATCCCCTTGGCGGGCCACTAAATTTACTAAATGAACCCCTTATCTATGAAAAAATTCCCCATAACTGACCCTTAATGTACTTAGGGGATCTCTTAGCTAAAAAACAATCCCCTTTAAAGGGCCTTTAAGTGTACTTAGGGGCCCCTCTTAGCTTTAAAAACAAGAAACTTATAATGCTTCCCATCTCATTTTCTCCCACGTTAAATCTTATGAATTTATGTGCCTCTTTTTATCGTCGCTTTTTCGTTTCATCGACTGTCAAATCACAACGATGGTAAATAATTTATCATTTCATTAGATATATATATAAAAGGAATATTCTTACGAAATTTCAAGTCTCTACGCCTTATGGTTCCAGATACATCTTGATGAGTCAGATACCTGGATATCTCTTATATATATATATATGATTCTATCACTCGTTAGCCTAATATCGACAACACCTCTGTTTACGCTGTAAATATTCCGCACATTGAGGTATCAAATTGTGTTATTACAGTAAATGGAATTTCATATTTCCATTTCCATATTAGCGGCAATGGATTACCAATTTATTAACGTATTATCGGGGACAGAATAAACGGACATGCACATTAAACAAGGGGAAACTCACATGCTCGGTGGAAATTAAAACTCATTTCATCCGTACATTATAACCGGACATACATTCTGTTCGCACAATCATGTAATGGCTTTATATAGCGAAATAATGCCCCACTTCATTGTTTAATTAAGGATCCTTCTTTGTTTGATGCAATTGGATCGTGGTTTTGTTGGACGTTGTTACTAAAGCCTTTAATCTGCTTTACGTGATATTTTCACAGAAACGGTATTGGTATTTGGGAAATGTAATGTAATTTAAATTGAATATAAAAGTCTAAACAATTGGCATACTACTATTTATACCTATATTCTGTCTTCTCGGTGTTCAGAAGACGAGATGTAAGTTGTTCAAGCGCTGGTTGAATGAGTAGACAAAGAAAACTGCTGTTTGCTCGTGAAAGGGTATGTATCTCCCGGTGCCCAGATGATTGTCAGTTGTTAAGTATACGTTACGAATGTGGAAGATTTTAAATACGTCCGTTATTACACACTGTATTAATAAATAAATAACAATAAATTTCTTTATTTAAGCTACTTAGGCTCGCTTGTGTTAGTACATGACTTATATCTACGTTAGTAACATTCATAACTTATTCCTAATCTAACCAAAATAAAACGAATACTATATTAACGTTCTCCCACCTTACTATCCAAACTGCACCCTGAGGAATTGGTGGTAAAGTGGCGAGTCCATCTTTCCCATTATCATCCTCGGGATGCTGTTTGTACTGGAACGTAACCTTGTTGATAAAGACGCCAGTTTTCTTTGCAGGGCGAAGAAATCATCTATTCTTGCCACAATAAACATGGCCGATGCCGAGCAAAATCTGGGTAGGCCGAACAACATACGGAACGCGTTATTATATTGAACCCTAAAAGTATCCAGTGCGTTTTGGGTGTAATTAGTCCGAAGGGCAACAGTGTAGAATGTCTGGCAATACGCTTTGAAATGCGTAGTTCTTCCTGATAATATTCAGTTAAGTGGTAAATCTCTTACGGTCTGAATTATCCTCGCTTGGATAGCAGAAGTCCTGGGTTTGATTCCCAGGTATAGGCAGGTGATAGGTAAGAATATGTTCATATTTGTCCGAGTCTGGATTGGTGGAAGACATCGCCCGAAACTAGTTATCACTCTACCAGAAAAGATGTCACGCCAAGCACAAATGTGGCACACCGGTAGAATCCTGTGTAGTATCTAACCATAAGAGGTAAATTAATACTTACCGGGTTATTGAACTTTCATCTTAGACTTCATAATCACCTTCCTACAGAAGAGATTACGGTACAGAAAATAAAGTCAGCTTCTACGCCATCTAACGTAAAATTCTTAAACTCATTACATAAAACTTGTAACCGAACTTACAACAGATTTTGCTGCATATTTTTATAACTATTAAATATTAATATATTATTTGAAAAAACTGCATTTTAATAACTGGTTTTCAAAAAATGTTGTGTAAAAATTAAAACTTGATTAATTAAATAAAAAAATCAACTTCTTCTAAGTCGTATTCTTCAAGTTTGAAGGTCGTGTCCTTTTGGTGCCTGCATCAGTTTATTTACCAGTGCTTTCCACCTTTTTCGGTCCTCGGCTTTTCTTATGGCCGCAGCAAATGGAAGACCTGTAAATGCCTTTACTTGGTCGGACCAGCGGCTAGGTGGTCCGTCGGGTCTTTTGCCCTCTACCTTCCCAGTAATTATTAAGTTGTTTGATTGACAATTTGAACGAGATATATAGGAATTGAAATATATATATATATATGAACGAATAATAAGAATTAAATATGGTATTTATTCGTAAGAAGTGAGATTAATTTTAGCACGTGATTATGATCTTTTCATCTAGTAAATAGATGAATTGAGGATGTGCTCTTTCTAAATGTATAATGATACTTGTTCATATTAAATAATAATTATAAAATTTGTACATTTTAATAGAAAACTTTATGAATATATTATTACTCACTAAGTTTTCAGTAAATTACTATAGCGTGATTATCAACCACAAACAGAATCATGAATGTTCAGAGTTACTGTGTTTTGATGAGTTAGAACCGTCTACATAATTTTATAACAATATTATTAATCACAGTATTACATTTCATCTGATAAATTATGTAATTCATTACAGCCTAGATTCGAATGATATTTAGGGCAAATATTTATATATTACTATATATAATTCTTCTATGCAATGTGTATATAATTTTTGTGACTGTTTTATGGAAGATTCTTCCTTACCAGCGCAAACTGCGATTCTTCGCTACAAAGCTTTCCGTAAAAACATAAGTGTAAAGATGGCAAGGTTAATTTGATACACATTATTTAAATTTCTCAACTTCCGGGAGACTATGAGAATTTCTTAGAATACTCAATATCGATTTCTGTAGCATAACAGGCTGACCTGACCCGGGATCGAACCCGCATACTTATAAGTTATAGGTCGGTTATTTTGCCACCCCGCTATCACCAATCTTTTATGTGGTAATCGAGCACATCACTAATACGCGAAAGTTTACCTTCCTTCCCCACACTCGGCTACCACCGCTTCACACATAATACACTTTACAAATATTGTAATGGAGCAACAAACGTAAGCACTTTGCCATTTGATTACAAACAGTTATATATTCTGCTATAATTCGCACTCTTACTGTATGCCGTTAGGGAGTACCACTGGTCATCATATTTAACTACGACAATCACTTGACCATGCCGACGTTACGGAAGGAGACTCTAATATCCGGATATACCACAAAAGATTCTGCCTAGTATCGTTAATTTGCTCCTAAGTATTGCAGAGTTCCGTTACGTTTTTAGGGATCTCATGATCAAAACCTAACCAAACTATTATCAAACAATCCTTGAAGTATATCCTTTCTAATGAAAATCGAATCATCAAAATCTGTGGGCGTGATCTTGAATAATTCGTCCATTTGTCGCGCACGTGCTTAATGCAAATTTAAGGCATACGATTTTCTCGTAGATGCCATCATCAGAAATGGTCTAATAAAATGGGAACCTACGACAAACACCACCTTTCATATAAAAATAAATCATCAAAATTGATTTACATAGTCGGAAGACATGGGGTACCAACATAAAAACAATAGTTTTAAACTTAAATTTTCGTGGTTTATTAACATATTGACTATTTAAACGGGTACATATCACGATGGCGATTTTTAATTTTTAATTTTTAATTTTGCCGATATTTCGACCCAGTTGCATGGATCGTGGTCACGACGTTACTGCTGTGGTCGGCTGTGTCAAGCTGTCAAGGGCAGAATCTATCTACCCTACGTCTAATCCTTTTATTTTTCACGGCACCCACATCCATTCTTCGGCATACTACACTCACAACGTCACGTTTTAAATTTGAAAAATTGCATCGTTTGTTCATTTGGCATAGCTTCACCACTGGATTCCACGTATCAGCCAGCTTAAAACCATCTTCGCGATTGAAATTAGGATATTTACCCGTTTAAATAGTCAATATAAAAACATTATACAAGCGAATTGATAATTTTTTCTAAGTCGGTTAAAAAAGGTGTCGAATGCTCCTACATATTATATTTTAGACATATGGACGTTTTTTAATTTTGTTAAAAATAATAAACTATCAACCTAGTTCATGGTTTTTTAAAAACCATATACTTATTAAAACATGATGTTAAAAACGATCTTAAAAATTATGATTTTATACGTGCCCGTTACTGTTTTAAATAAAAAGTTTCTATTTTTTTTTATGTATTGCATCAATGACATAAGTTTGGCTTAACTTACAATATTATTGTTACCTAATTATTATAACGTTGCTATCTTTAACTCAATGTGCTACAAACGCAAGTGCTCTCTCGCTCAAGGGAGCGGATGCTCCCGCTCACCGCCGAAGGAGGCAGGGTACTAGGCGGCGTGTGTTTGCGCGCCTCCTTCCACCTCCTTGAATCCTCAGTTGGACTCATCTGGGGTACCAGGGACGAATGCGAAAGTTGATCACCTGGTGCCTCACTTACGGATGAAGAGGATTCCGCTGGGTTTTAGTGGGTACACGAGGTCTCCTCCCTGGCCGAATCCCACACTCCTGACCTGTAGGTCGGGGTTCGTGCCTAAATGCATTTCCCAGCGAAAAAAAAAGTCCTCTCTCGCCCGCACACTGCTGACTCCTGATTGGCCGGACCACTCCGCGCTCCAGTCGCAAATATTGTGGGACTGGAGCTTACTTTGGCAAATAAAATATATTCCATTCGTTCGTTGATTGTTGTACTATTTTCCGTGTAACTTAGTACTTTCTTTCGGAAAAAAAATCTCGTATTCATTCGTAACCCTAAACGTTCCAGTCTAAACGTAAAAATCAACTTGATAAATATTTTTTTCCATATTTCCATGTAATCGAGATGTTAGAACGAAAGTCGATCAGTCAGTAATTTATCACGACACCTTCAAAACTATTAACGCGATTGACTTCAAATTCGGTGTACATATTGCTTTCGCAAATTCCGTTTATTAGGAATGAAGCAATTAGCAATTTTACAATGAACCAAAACGTTGACTTGGTAATAAGTGGAAGTTATGGTGCCTTCTTCAAAGTGAAGTTTGGCGGCAGCTGATGGGTAAGCTTTCTATCCTATTTAATTGTGTGCCCACTCCACTATGTGTGTCCACTATGATATTGTCAATACATTATCGCTTCGGTCAACCAGGTACTCTTTTGACGGACATCCTGTCTTCTATGAACAACCTTTGATTATCAAAAAGGTCGTCATAAGCATGGAGTTTATTTAAGCTCGTCACGATGAATGTATGGTAAATAGTGCATGCAGCTTAACTTGTGATATATAGGTTAAGTGTGCTTAAATATTCACAAGCAATATTGCAAATTCAACGCTTTAATCGGATGACCTTTGCATGAGCTTAATGATTTATAAATATTGAAAAGAAATATATTTTTAAATTGTAACATTGACAGCGATGAAAGCATAACAGAGACTCTGGGTTTGTTTATCGATAAAGCAAATTGACGATATTATTTTTTTGTATTTTGTCTAGATTTAGAGACTTTCATCAAAAGCTAAAGTGGCTTCCATTACGCTGTCGCCGGGATGCATATATCCTTTCTCTTCTGTACTGTGTGCTATTAGACTCAAAAATCTTAAAGATATCTTCAACTTTCTTGGAGATTTGTGAAACAAATTATTTCCATAAATCATTTCAAGTTCAAGCTACGAATTTATAGAATTCACTCCCCCTGCATATAAGGCCAGAGCTAGGACCTCATTCGAAAGCTTAGAGTCACTCAGCGTGCGATGGAGAGGGCTATGCTCGGAGTTTCTCTACGCAAACAAATCAGAAATGAGGAGATCCGTAGGAAAACCAAAATCACCGACATAGCCCTACGAATCGCGAACCTGAAGAGGCAATGGGCGGGGCACATAGTCCGACGGACCGATGGACGTTGGGGCCGAAGGTGCTGGAGTGGCGACCCCGCACCGGGCGGCGCAGTATAGGGAGACCCCCCACAAGGTGGGCCGATGACATAAAGAGGGTCGCCGGTAGCCCCTGGAGTCAGGCGGCACAAGACCGGGCCTTATGGACGTCATTACGTGAGACCTATGTCCAGCAGTGGACGTCCATCGGTTGAAGCGACGACGACGACGAATATAAGGCAATCAAGATCTACACATTTTTAAGAACTCACTGAAATAACACTATCTGCAGTAGCTATAGACGGCTTATTTTATATTATATATGTTTTTGTCTATATAATCTATTATATATACTGTATTTATTAGTCTATTTAGGGGCCAACACATAGTTATAAATAAATAAAAAAGCCATTTATTATTGCTTTTAACGAAAAGTATTTCACACTGTGAGAGTATTTAGAAAACGTATAAATGTAACGTAGCGGAATTTGTTAGTTATTACGAGTGCATTTTGCCAGCAAGAACCCCTGATTGGGTATAGAGATATAATTATTTGTGTATAATATCTATGTATTACATACACATAGCATCACGCCTCATTCCCATAGGGGTAGGCAGAGACCACGTCCTTCCACTTGCCACGGTCTTTGCATATCTCCTTCACTTCTTTCATTCTCATTAAATCTTTCATATAAGTTCGTCTTTTTAGAGTACGCTTGACCTAGCCCTTATTTAAAATGTCCTGGATTTGCTCCAGGAACGTTCGGCTTGGTCTTCCCCTTCCAACTTTCGCATTCACTCTTGACTCATAAATCCTTTTTATAAGTCTCCTTTCAGTCGTTCTCTCTACATGCCCAAACCATCTAAGCATACCGTTCTAGATTTTAGTCACTACGTCTTCTTTTATACCATATCTATGTATTAGGATGTAGTTATTCGTATGTATGTCTAAAGTTATACACCACCCACCACTCTCTGCTACAACTAGCAACCTATGCCAAAGGTTGTCTGGTAGAGATCGCTACCAAGCGATAAGACCGCCTCTTGTACTCTGTATTGTATTAGCTATTATATATATTTGTTTTCCTTTTTTATCTTTGTGCTGTACAAAAAGTACTAAATAAATAATATAGATTTGGATTATATGGACGGTTTCGGCTGTAGCTATTTACCACCATGAGTTCTTATTTCAGCCGTTTTCAATGCATTAAAAATGATTTAAACTGACAATTTCATGCGGATTTGCCCATATTTCTACAGGACACTCTACAAAACTATTTGCTACCACCTTCGGGCATACCTATTGTATTTACAGTTTTCAATGCCCGAGTGCACTCTTTATGGTCTAATTATACGCATGAGATAAGAGCTTTTATTTAATTATATAAATTAACTTTTTCCTAGACCAGACATTACTTTATGTATTTTTTTATGTCAGTGGTTAGTAAATTGCACAAAAGCCGACATTCGGCCACTTTTTTGATCATAATTCATATCTGTACGCGGCATTACTTTAACGCTAGAGTTACAAATGGGAGTTATATTTACTTCTTTTGTGAAAGTTACCCTCGCCCTAGTGAGTTTTAAATGAGCTCATTAAATACGACTGCGCTGTCTTTATATCAGAGTGTATAATCATCATATCATTTATGTAGTAAATGCAAAGTCGTTAATTCTTACGTGGCGAATAATGGATAGCGTTTTTCCTTTCAATGAATCAAGATGTATGGAAATACAAAAAATATGAAAAACAAATTATAATTAAGTTAAATTACCTAACTGCCTCATTGGTCTAGTGGTTAGCATGTTCGACTACAGACATGAGGTCCTGGGTTCGAGGCCCGGGTCGGGCAAATTCCAAATCGATATTGGGTTTTCTATTAAGATTTTCTCAATATTTGCCCGAAGTTGGGAAAAATTCGGCGGTGCGATGCACCCCCCCTTCCCTCGGAGAGTATGTTAAGCCGTCGGTCCTGAGCTTGATCTCTCTCCGCGGGTGTTGGATTGCCGTCACGTCGGACTATGACATTGAAGGAATAGAGAGTGCACGTGTTCTATGCCTGCCAATCCGCCTGGTGGGTCTTGCTCTAAAAAAAATCCTCGCTCCTCGGAATGAGGACGCCCAGCAGTGGGACGTTAACGGGCTGCTACTTACCTCTTTTTTTTAATTTATATTAACGTTGAATTTTCTTGTGCATATTTTGTGTTATCAAAATAGGTGCAGTTATTTAAGAAGAGTTCAGTTATACACAAAAGCACATCATTAAAATGTAATCGGACCAAAACCTTTGGATATGATTTACAAAGCAAATATGTACATTTTACATTTTGTAAAAGCTGTTTTCAACGGTGTCACCTACATATGCAGTAATCCCGTGGGAATAAAGGGCGAATATTCATTCTTAAAGAATGTCATCGCATTGGATATGAATTTGCTTAATATTAAGTGAATAGTTATAGTTTTAAAGAAATCGTGAATCAGTTAGTGATTGTATACTTTAGAAGCCTAAATACATAATAATATTGATTCTTTTAATAAAAAGAATGAATGTACTTCATACAGCTTGAAAAATAAACTCGTTATAGATTGTAGTAAGTTGCATAAAGTTTACAAATAATTTAAGGGTAACTGTATACGTTTCTATAATAAAGACACAAGACATTCTAGAGATGTCACTTAATAAATTTAAAGTCTTTGTTAAAAGAAAGTAGACTGAAAATCATACAATAAGTTGGCAAGATTACTTAAGACGATAGAAACGCGTGGGAGTACATGAATTGCTCTAATTTGAATTGAAATATAATAAACTAATATGATTTTGTAATGATGATGGTAAAAAAAGTTACAAAATGCCCGACCGAGTTTGTTGTGAGCTCTTTCTAGGACAGGGCGCGAATCAACCTTTGTAACTTTAGATTTGAAGTAGTTCTTTAACACCATCATAAGTCGTACATTAGAATTAATATGTGAAAAAAATGACGATTCGAAAGTGCTATACTTGAATATAAATATTTTAAGGTTGAGTTTAAATATAACCAACCATCCAACTACTGTGCCTGAAACTGGTTTCATTGGAAAGGTAATAATCAGAAAACGGATTTAGATTACTAAACTAACTCACATCAGAGCTTTCAAACTACTCTGGATAGAACTGAAATTTTGCAGACTATTTTCGCAATGTAGACGAGTGGTGGCCTATGATCGAGTGGTGAGTAATGAGCTGTGGACAACGTTATCTACGTATGGGGTGAGCGGTAATCTGATTCAAGCATTGAAGTCTCTCTTTGAGGGTTCTAGTGTTTGTGTCACAATAAACGGGGCGAACACGGAGTGGTGTCCTATGGTATTAGGTTATAAATGGTTAAAATAGGTGTTATGGTATTAGGTTATAAATAAATTAGTTTAAAGAAATTACAATATTAACTGCCTCATTTGTCTAGTGGTTAGCATGTTCGACTACAGTCATGAGATCTTGGGTTCGAGTCCCGGGTCTAGCCGATTCAAAATCGATATTGAGTTTTGTATTAAGATTTTCTCAATCTTTGCCCAAAGTTGCGAAATTGGCGGTGCGCTCCACCCCCGTGCCTCGGAGAGCACGTTAAGCCGTCGATCCTGCGCCTGATCTCTCTCTGATCGTGTCGGATTCCCGTCACATCGGACCGCGAGAGTGAAGGAATAGGGATTGCACTTGTGTACTATGCCTGCCAATCCGCAGTGGAGCAACGTGGTGGGTCTATGCTTTAAAACCCTCTCTCACGTGAGTGAGGAGGCCTGTGCCCAGCAGTGGGACGTGAAGGGGCTGCTACTTACTTTATTTTAACGGTGTGGCTGGCATATTTGTTCGACTACTCACTACGCTAGCAGAGATCCGAGGTTCGTTATTCAGTAAGTTTCATTTTCTAATTAGTCTGACTCGGGACTTATGGTAAGCTTCGACTGAGACTAGTTACCACACTACCACCATAGACATACCGCATAGCAAATACATTTATGTTCCGATACAATGCTGTGGAGAAACCATAAGAGATAACCTAATTTATCTCTTACCAGGCTAGCTCGCTTCCAATTCAGACTATATCATCACTTATCATCAGGCGAGATTACAGTCAAGCGGTAATCTGTCAGCAACATAAAACCTTTTATCATAATTCATATTGAAAAAAAAAACATTCGCGAGATTTAATCCATGATGTCGTACGAATGCACGTATGCATAAACGCTTTTATATTCATGTGTTAGAATTTTAAAAAGTGCAAAACTCATGCATATTTTATGAAAATGAAATAACCTGGGTCCATTTGTTTTTATTGTATAGAACCATTTTAATAAAACAATGTTAATTTGTATCCAGAAATGAATCGACATATCGTAAAAATAAATGTTTCTAAATATAAACCGGATTTTTGTTATCAGTTTGTTTTGTACAACAAAAGAAATTCGACGAACAATCACAAAATCCATTTTTTTTTATAATTCTACTAGTATTATAAATGCGAAAGTAGCTGTCTGCTGCGCTTTTACGCCAAAACTACTGAACCTATTTAAATTAAATTTGGTACATAGATGGTCTAGAGCCAGACCCTACATACTTTATTAACGTAAATAACATAGAAGACACTCGCTAAGAACGAATTTTCCCATACTCCTACGGGATCTACGGGGCACAGGCCTCCTCAATCCGAGGAGCGAGGGACTGCCTCATTGGTCTAATAGTTTGCATGTTCGGCTACAGACATGAGGTCCTGGGTTCGAGTCCCGGGTCGGGCCAATTCAAAAATAGATATTGAGTTTTCTATTAAGATTTTCTCAATATTGGCCCGAAGTTGGGAAGTTGGCGGTGTGATCCACCCCTGTGCCTCGGAGAGCACGTTAAGCCGTCGGTCCTGCCCCCGATCTCTCTCCGGTTGTGTCGGATTACCGTCACATCGGACTATGAGTGTGAAGGAATAGAGAGTGCATTTGTGTACTATGTCTGCCAATCCGCAGTGGAGCAGCGTGGTGGGTCCATGCTCTAAAAACCCTATCTTATATGAGTGAGGAGGCCTGTGCCCAGCAGTGGGACGTAAATGGGCTGCTACTTACCTTTTTTACCTACGGGATCCTGGATATAAGTGATACAAGTGAAACACGACCACTTATGCAGCCAAAAAAACTCCCTTCAGCCACGCACCACGTTTCCAGAACATTTCCCTCACCACCTCTAAACACAGCGGGATCTTCGGTGTCGATATTTCGAGTGAAGTCCAATTCCGTGCTCACTTGGAAGGCAAAGCCAAATAGGCTTCAAAAAAACTTGGGGTGCTCAATAGGGCAAAACTGTACATTGTGCCCGAGCATAGGATGCTTTTATATAAGGCCCAAATCCGACCGCACATCGAGTACTGCTCTCATCTGTGGGCTGGAGCACCCCAATACCTACTCCTTCCATTTGACCAAATACAGAGACGAACCATTCGAATTGTTGACAACTTAGCTTAATAGTTAACAAGTCAGCTGGAAACGTTAGAACACCGTAGAAGCGTTGTTTCTCTATGTGTGTTCTATCGTATCTATCACGGGGAATGTTCTGAGGAGCTATTTAACTTGGTGCCACCGCCTCGCTTCTATGACCGGACAACTCGACGAAAGAATAAATTTCATCCGCACAACCTGGATGCGTGGCCTTCAAGCACGGTTCGATTTCGTCGATCCTTTTTCCCGCGTACGTGCAAGATGTGGAACGAACTCCCGCCAACGGTGTTCCCGCAAGGCTATGACCTAGATACTTTTAAGAGACGGACAAATTCCTATCTCTTAGGTCGGCAACGCATCGGCGGCCCCTATGGTGCTGCAGGTGTCCGGTGGCAGCGGTGATCACTCAACATCAGGTGACCCGCAAGCTCGTTTGCCTGCCAAGGCTATAAAAAAAAACTTATTTATGTACACCACACAAGGTAATTATACATTAGGAGGGAGAAATTAGAGACAGACAAAAGGGGTCTCATCGTTTTAAAAAGATTTCTTCCAGACAACCTTAAGAATGGAGACTTAGTTAAGAGTTTAAAGGTAGGTGGTGAGAATAATGAACTTACTGCAAGATCTCAAAAAATATTCACCAGATTGACTTGAAATTCAGTAATCTCTTATTAAGAACGTCTTCCCTCATATTCCCACGGGATCCGGATATGCGGCAAACTGAGTGATTTTCTTTACCATTCACCCTTTGATTTGACATTCTTCACACGTGTTCCTATCGCGACGTAAACTTTTACTAATAACAGGATAACGGAATCAAGAACTACGCGGGGAACAGATGATTGTTAATAAAATGTTGTAAATTACGTGTGGTTTGATTTTGCAAGTATTAAGTAAACTCATAAAATATTATATTCACCACATTTATTCAAACAGTCGTTTTTTTGTTGTATATAAGAGAATCTGAAGACCAGGTGTGGGCAACGCATTAGTTGTTCTGGCTCTACAAATAGCCGATGGGAAACACTTAATCTCACGATTTATTTCTTTAAAAAAGCCCTGTGTCAATGTTCTTAGATTATACGATTGGGTATAGATAAACAAAGCCCTTCTTTTCCCCGTTGTCTTTGTCTTCTTTTCGCAAATGCCTGTCAGGTGTGTGCAATTGGGTACAGATTATCACACACTTCGTAATCCTCTCGTCACATATTCAACAGCTCACTTCCCAAGTCAAGCGTGTATAAACTGTGTAGAAAGTATAAAGGGTAAAAGACCTTATAACAGATAAACGTACTTCCATATTCAACTGTATCATCACTTACCATAAAGTTAGACCGCTTTTAAGCACCAATCTGTCAGCAATAGACTAAAAAACAGATGACCTTTAGACTGAAGTAATATTTGAACTCTCTCATTGTATCTTCGTTATGATTTCTTCGTAATGATCTCTTCATGTATTTACCAGCTAACTCCTTAAGTCAACTGAGAATATAAAAGTTTTACTTCAAAAATTTGCAACCCTGTACAAAGCTATGTTGATAGTAAAAGGCGCTTCCATCTTGAACTCTATCATCATTTACCATCACGTTAGATCACTGTTAAGCAATAATCTGTCAGCAATTATCTTAAAAACGGGTGTTCTATAGACCATACGACCGTAAAGTAAATTTTAAGGTCTCTCTTTGTATTTTCACTAAATGTCATTTCCCTCTCAGCCGTTCGCCTCATATTTTTCGTTATGCTCACATTACACATTTACCAGCTTATGCTCCATGTTAAAAAATTAAAGAAACTATTGTGCTATGAATCATTTTTTAAGTGAACTATAAAAGAAGAAGAATTATATGTCTCTTTTCAACATTCATTCAAAACAACGACAAAGTTAACTTTGTCGTGCTCTTTGAGCTTATAACGGTGGGCAAAATTTACGTTTAGGTAATTACAGTGAAATTTACCCTGATTCTCCAAAAATGGCCACATTTTAAAGATACTGTAACTTTTTTGTTTAAACGCTGGGTATAAATTTTGCGGCGTGCGATGTCGACCCTTATCTTCAAACCTTCCGAAAGTAAGGCGTAGTGCCCATCGAGACATATAAATAAACTTAATTGCAATTTTAAAATAACAATTTTTCACTAAATCAATAATAATTCACTTTCATAAAACAATATTTTAAGAGTATAGGATATATGTTGATTTATAAAATTATACTTTTTAGGTTTTTCTAATGCGAAGTTCATATAATTTCATTCATGTTCTTTTTTGGAAGTAAAACTTCTTTAGGCGCACGAGGGTAAAATTTTAACGGACGAACGCGTGATTAGCATCACGAAGATGTGCAAGGTTTATTATGCTAATTCGTTAGAAGGTTAGGTAGTTTTAATATTTACCAATATTAATTTGCCACTCGTCATTTATTAATTCTCTTTTCTAAATTTTTCAGTTCAAAAAGCAACATTTAATTTCTAATATTGATAAAAAATATGTGGCATTTTTATTAACAATACCACGTTTGACATTTCAATAAATTATTTCTATCTTAGTGACGCTAATCACGCGTTTTATCCGTAAAAAATTACCCTTATGCACCTTAAGTTTCACTTTAAAAATCAGCAAAACAAATTATGAAGAAGAATTGCCAAAGCTAATCTTGAAATATATATATCAGAGGGCAGGAGTCTGTGGAACGCTGGCGCCATCTATCGTCGTGGGACAGAGTCAATAGTGGCAGTCCGGCGGGAGTATCTCCGCAGTTGTCGAGTGGCGCTCGACCGGAGCGGTCTAATGTTGGAACTGTCGCATTCCTAGCTATTATTGTTAATGAGTTTGTGTAAATTGATATCGGGAACAATAAGTGATTGAACATTATAATCAGAGTTAATTAACAAAGTCTTTGATTGCACCAACCATTACCCACGAACGCCCACAGAATAAGAAATTAAATAATAGATCCCATTAATGACGATGTCGGCGGAGAACCCTACGCTTTTTTTCGCCGACATATATTTAAAAAAGATTATATGTACATTGCCTTCTCCCGAATATGTCCTAACCTTTTGAACTTACGCTCTCTCTAATGTGTAAAAATATTAATAGCCACGTTATTAATTACAATAGCAAAGTAATTTGTTGCTGTACCGAATTTTAATCGCCATATAAAACAAGCTCGAGCTTAAACACTTTCTGTGGCTTAAAACACGTTGTTGTAATATAAAAGTTCACACAAGCTCTTTAATGAAAATGAAATATGACATTCTCAAATGAAAATATATTTTCATTTGTATAAATTTTTAGCTAACGACGCAGATACTAATATTTATGAATGATAAATAACCTATATATACATATGTCTCAGAATAAGAGAGAAAAGAAGCATAAAGCGTAGGGGCGTAAGGATCATTAAAACTATATATAAAACTATGTTCTTTGGGCAATCCTTTGCGGTACAGGGGGTCGAACTATGGAATGAGCTACCTCTGACAATCAGAGAGGCAAATTCTTTCAATGTTTTTAAAAACCTCGTCAAGGTTCACTACCTCTCCCGGTGCACTTAGACGGCGACTATATTTATATATAATTATATATATTAGTTATTTTAATATGTATTTTTGGGTTCATACGTAAATATATATTTATTAGTATGTATTTTTGTATGTATCTGTTCATGTACTCATGTATGTTTTATATGTATCTATAAACTACACCTTTTATACACCACCCACCCTTTTCCGTAATAAATTTGTCTAACCCTAAGGTTGCCTGGCAGAAATCGCTACTTAGCGATAAGGCCGCCTTTTTGTACCCTATGATTAAGTTATGGTATATATTGTAAGTATTGTTTATGGTGTACAATAAAGTGTATTCTCTCTCTCTCACTGTTCATATAATGTTCAATCACTTAATGTTCCCTATATTAATTTACAAAAACTCACTCATAATAATAGCTAGGAGCGCGACAGTTTCAAAAGTCGACCGCACCGGCGGGCCGTCACCCGATAACTTCCGAGAGATGCGCCGGACTGCCACTTATTGACTCTGCCCCACGCCGATAGACAGTACTCCGACATATATATATATGTCGGAGAATAACAGAGAACGGAGAAACATAAAACACAGGGGCGTAGAGTTCTCCGCCGACATCGTTATTAATTAGATCCATTATTTAATTTCTTATTCTGTGGGCGTTCATGGGTATTGTTGGTGCAATCAAACACTGTATTAATTAACTCGGTTTATAATGTTCAATCACTTAATGTTCCCGATATCAATTTACACAAACTCATTAACACTAATAGCTAGGAACGCGACAGTTTCAACAGTTGACTGTTCCGATCGAGCGCTACTCGACAACTGTCGAGTGACTCCCGCCGGACTGCCACCATTGACTCTGTCGACGCCGATAGATGGCGCCAGCGTTCCACAGATATCTGCCCTCCGACACGGCCATCCTGACCTGCACACGTCCCAGTGTGCTGGCTAATCTGAAACTAAACCTCCACGAGAATATCTTGTTCCGATCGGCCAATCCTGACCACACCTTCAACAAAAATCATTAAACTAATAGCTAGAGCTAAGCATTTTGTTATTGAACGTGAATCCTTATATCCTCCACGCTACTTACAAATTTAATTCCTAATTTTGGTAACAATATCTAAACCTACCACCTCACTTGTTAATGACGCATTTCGTTATAGAACCTGAACCTTCACAGCCTGCACCCGCACTACATACAAAATTAATTTCTATGGTTACAAAATCTAAACATACCGCCTCATCTTTCAATGGCCACCTCGCCTTTTAATGGCCACCTCGCCCTTTAATGGCCACCTCGCCTTATAATGGCCACCTCGCCATTCAATAGCTAACTCGCCATTCAACCACCACCTCCCCATTGCTTTGTCAAAACGTGATTTATCATAAGCCGCACGCTCCATAATATTCACGGATGCAATTCAAAAATCTCATCACTATCGTCTACCTCAATCTTTACTTCACTATACATTATTGACAAAGTTCTCGCGACTTTACCTATCAAAAGCTCTAAAGAGAAATCTTTCAACACTCAGATTATCGTACAATTTATAGCCAATTGAACTTCTTCTAAAGCATCTTGTCAACATTTTCTATCGCTAGTCTTTAGCACGGTAAGAATTTTATGAGAAACATAACGCGCTCTACTTGCCCATTAGCATGAGATGGAGCTGTCGCTATGAGATTCATATTGATATTCTTACGTGCTCAAAAACACCAAACTTTTTAATCGTCGTACTATATGCCTGATTAGCAATTATTCGGGTAAGGGCACTAAAAAGCGCCAAAAATCACCGTGTTTATACCAACTACTTTAGGAATCAATGTTTATCGTGAGGAAAATCGCCATTTAAAACAATCACTATTGACCTCTTATCGTTCCTTCCACTAAGTTTACCCGTCGCGTTTATATGCACTGAATGGCACAAGCCACCTTAGATAAAGGATGCAATTCGAATAGAACCTTTACAGAATGAGTCTTCGCAACTTTAAAAGTAACGCAGCTATCCAAATAATTTCTAAAGTATTGTGACACATCCAGGAATCAGTAAAAACCTAATAGCCTTTCGGTTATTTTCGTGCTTAGTCCATATGATACGCAATTACTTATTAGTCCGAACTCAACATCCATTTTTAATTTACAGCTATGTACACAACAGCTTAACAACGATCTAGCCTCTATTAAAGAATGGTCTAACGGGCTCATACTGAATTCACAAAAATGCACTTATTTATTTCTAGGAACAACAAAACAAGTTAACACAGTTCTACTAAATAAACAATCTATTATCGTTGGGGCCGTTAAATCAAGATTCCCAAACGGTTCGTAATCTGGGTCTTTTATTTGTCAGTGGTCTACGGTTTCAAGAACATGTTCAGCAAAAAGTAACTAAGTGCTATGCCGCTCTTAAAACATTACATAAGTTCAGGCCTTTTTTTTTTTAAACCTTGTAGTAAGAAAAATACTGGTCATTACATTTCTCACCATATTCCACCACCAATTAGGATGTCCAAGTCTGTCAGTTCAACCAATGGCTTTTACAAACCCCGAAATCCGAAACGAATTGGAAACTACTTAAACCATAATTTTTTCATTCCAATTATTATTCTGTAAATTTATTTAATTTTGTTTTTGTTACAATTATTTTTTTTGAAGGCACCAAGAAAATAAAACTACGAAAATCATTTACTACTGACCATTGTAGAGTACGTGGTAATCATGGCAAGATTGAAAGCAGGTTAGCATTTCGAGCTGTTATTAATTTGGTTTTTTTTTTTTTTTTTTTTTAAGATATAGAATGCGACCTATATTTTTTCCATGATTGATAACCATGCGTTTGGCTGCTATCACACCTGATGTTAAGTGTAGATACAGCCTAAGGTGGACCGCGCTTGCCTAAGAGGCGCCTATTCACTCTGACTTTGAAAATACCTGGATCGTAAGAGTCTGGGAAAACGGAAGCCGGCAAGGCTTTTCACTTCTTAGTGGTGCGGACTTGCGGGATGTCCACCATGTACGGATGCCAATTGTTTCTGTGTCTCGATGTATGTACGTCCTAGCGGCAGTATCAACTAACTAACATCCTGCAAGTCTTTTATAACTTTAGAAATTACTACATCGCGTTGCTGTACAGCTTGGAACCAGTTGGTACTTTCATTTGTCTGTCATGTCAATGCATTTTAACAGTGCACGTGACTCTACTGAACTTTGATCTGACGTTAGGGGGGTTTCGTTAAAAGAAATCAACGTGCCACATAAGTTCACCTCATTTGTACTTGACATTAAAACCTAATGACTTAAGAAAAGAGAGTTACAGTCTCAGAGGGCGGTAAAGACAAAAGATGCTCTAGTCTCCTGATATTTAATTAAATCTGACAAGATTCTACCTCGAAACCCAAGACCACCTCGAACCCCAAGAACTCTACCTTCATTATGAGCATTTCTCCATGTTCAAAGAGGAACCGAATTTAGTGAGGGCTTCCAGTACAGCATTAAATAGATCTAGGCCCGACTACATCGGAAGAATGAATCTAAATTTTATCAACATACACTATTACATAGTCATGAGGGAGACCATCTACCGCGTTCGTAATAGTTACTTTGAAACACTGAAATTGTACACCACAAACCAAATGTCATCGTCAGAAATTCGTGTTGACTTTCGTTTTTTTTTTTATGAAAGCAGTACTTTCTATGAACTCTTCACTAACGCGAGAAATGGGAAGAGAATTAAATAAAATGTCTTAGCACAATCTAGCTTAGTAAAGTAGTCGGCTCTATGACGCTGATAAGTATATCCAGTGATCAACGGAAGTGGGTAACGGTCGGGGTTACTGTTAAATGAATAGTCAAAACAAATGTGGTCTGAAAACAGTCATGCTTCTACACAAGTAAAGTAGGGCTAGCAAATTGAGAGAAGCGATGGTTGACAATATTCGCTCCTAAAAGGTCTTTTACGTGATCGTTAATAACGCTAAGTTCGCCTATCGACAACAACTTCTATTTTGTTTTTAACTTCTTAATTTTACTATTTTAATAAGTTCTTTAAAGAAACTGAATTATTTACAACACTATAAATTCATTTTAGTCATTTCTGCGGTCATTTATCCTTTTGATTAGAATAAGTCAAGTGGGTGCTGTCGGTTGTGGTCATAATTTGTTATCTGCTAGAACTGTTTCGAATACGCTCGACGAATACTTAAACATTGTCCCAACATCGCCTATCATATTATGAAAATCATTCGCAAAGCTAGCATCTCCCGCCTCAATGACACCTACAAGGTCTATTCTTTACGTAAACTGGTTTTGGAGGTATATGGTGTGCCTCCAGGAGGGACAGCAGAAGTAGTTGGATTATTAGCCATTAGATATGGTCTTCTCTGTACGCTACGATTCGGATCTATCAACTCAAACTTTCAATTTGTCTGTATGTAAACGCGTCACAGGTAGGCCTGTGATAAATAAAATCAGAAAGCCCTAGATTTTCTAAACGTTTGCTAAAGTTTCGACTCATCCGATTTCCGCGTGCTACCGTTATTCACCTAATTTACATTAAGAATCTTCAAACCTCTATCGTAAACATGTTTATAGCTAAACCTGGATTTTAAATCTTGTAATCTATCTTGAAGTCACTTTGGAAATATTTATCGGACAAAACATATTAGACTTGAAGGTAGTAAGCGTTAATCACAATACGAGATACATGAGAATCTACTCTGTACAATGTAATCGTGTTTGACAAATAGTAGTCATAGCAACGATATTATTAAAACGATAGCCATTAAACTTGGCTTACAAATTTTCTTCACAAAATTCAGCGTCAAAATCGTAAGTAAAAAAAAGAAATTATTTCACCCATATGTGACAACTCGCCACTTTTCGGCCGTTGCCTGCGCCGTCGTTCGCCCACGACATCGTTCGGGCGCTATCGACGTCGCCTAGGCGACCAGCGCCACCGTCGTAGACTTTCGGCATCGCTCGGCTATTGCCGCCGCTCGGTCCTCGTCGCGGGCGCTCGCCGCCGCGCGTCGCGCCAACGCAACATGTCACAGGAATTTGACAAAAGTTAGTTTAGCACCACTAAAATCTAGTACATTGGATGACTCACCAGATCGTAGTAAACTCAAAACGCTAAACTCACACCATGTAACTCCCGTATGCCACCCAAGACAGTCACGTCGAAGCTTCACTCCAAGCGCCTTACTGGCGGCTAGCACAAAATGGCCGCCGCGTGTTGCATTTTCAGAAAATATAATTCAGCTGTAGCGAACTACGATTTCATGCCGGTATTTTTCTTGTCAAGGACCATGTTCGACCCTGGACCGGTAGATTGCTTTGTAGGTCTTCGATCAGTACTCACATGTTTTAATTCAGTTTTCCAAACATAGCACGCGTTTATACACATAGCACAAACGTATGTTTCGCCCTTTTTATCATTTCGCACCAACAGTGATCCCACTTCTGATGTCGGAGAATAAGAGAGAACGGAGAAACATAAAACACAGGGGCGTAGGGTTCTCCGCCGACATCGTTATTAATTAGATCCATTATTTAATTTCTTATTCTGTGGGCGTTCATGGGTATTGTTGGTGCAATCAAACACTGTATTAATTAACTCGGTTTATAATGTTCAATCACTTAATGTTCCCGATATCAATTTACACAAACTCATTAACACTAATAGCTAGGAACGCGACAGTTTCAACAGTTGACTGTTCCGATCGAGCGCTACTCGACAACTGTCGAGTGACTCCCGCCGGACTGCCACCATTGACTCTGTCGACGCCGATAGATGGCACCAGCATTCCACAGATATCTGCCCTCCGACATATATATATATATATATATATATAAAACAACATCAGGTTAATAGTTAACACAATAGTTAACCCCCACAACCCCCCTTGCGGCTGGAATTTCGTAAAATCCGTTCTTAGCTGACCACTATTTGGCAAAAGGAATATTTCTACCAAATTTCAAGTTTCTACGCCTTATGTTTCCAGAGATATCTCTTTTTTCTATATAGATAATTAATTATTAATTTTACTGTACATGACTTACATACATGCCATTATTTCAATTCTGTAAGTATCTGACATGCAAAAATAACTAAGGGTAAAACAACTATTTAAAAAATGAGTTATATCAAAAATCTAAATCTAGCAGGCTTATAAAGCACGATTGAATCGTAGGCACTGTGTCTGTTAGTAACAAATCTGTCACCGGTTTATTTATCTATTTATTTATTATTATATACAAATTTCTAAAACTATTGTTGCTTAGCATTATAAAACACCACAGAGGTTTGCCCTTATGTTAAGCTAATTTCTTACTATAATTATAAATATATTGTGTACAAATTCTATTACTATTAAATACTCATATTCAATTGCATTCAATCTAATATGAGTATTCTTATACATTTAAATGTAAATTGCACAAGTAAAAATCTTTTACATACATTTAAAAATTTTTGTTGACAATTTTTCTAGCAAAGTGTAGGGTAGTTTATTAATAGGCCGAGGAAATAGATAACTTCGTATATGTTCGGAACGTTGACTCCGCTGAAAAGAAACAGGTAAGAAACTCAGCGGTTACTCTTTTAAAGACAGTTTTTGTTCGACTTTTCCCCATCATTTAGGAAATAGTATATTTTGTTTAATTTAAAAATCAATATTGTTTACAAACTTTCGTTGTCGTATAGTATTATTAATATGTTAACTTAGAATCGCATATAAAAATGTTTGTTGACATTTCTGAGAATAAAGTTATTTGTGCAATTAATGTAAACCCCGTGATTGGCAAATAATAGGACGTCAATCATAGGACGCTCTTTATCACAAACTAGCGGCCCGTCCCGGCTTCACACGGGTAGACATAAATAGGTACAAATATTTAATTTATAAGCATGACAATTAAAACGACCATGAATTGACAAGTATTATGAAAAAGTGTGATTTCTAATACTAAAACTAAGTAGCTCTGAAAAGAACTTGTTAAGTGAAGCATATAAATGCATAAAAAGAAGTCGAAATATTCAATTTCGCTTGCGTCCACTGCGTAAGGAGCCGACCGGCTACCTAGTTCATATTGGTGCACCCCCTTCTCCCGCACTGCCCCTCACTCGTCGAGTTAGTTACTCGATGCGCTGCGTAGCGGCCGCCGCCGGCATGTATTTTAATTTTAATTTCATGATATCTTTTGAATGGAATATCCGATTTCAATAATACAAAAGTAATCATCAGGTATTGAGATAGTCTTGAATATTAAATTATTTATTTGGATAAAAATTTATAAATGGTATGGATAACACGGGTTGATTTTGATCGGCATTTCTATCAATTTGTTAAATGTAAAAAAGTAGTTATAGTGACGTAACTACAATAGTTAGACATATGGTCTCGTGATGTTTTTTGTAGATATTGATTTCTTCTATAATATTGTCGAACATTTTTTGTCCTATCATTAATACTCTTCTCAGCGTATGCGATGAAAGACATATCGCTTTATTTTTTTACACCTTCGGTTAGTTTTAATAGAGATTTCTATAGATTTCTATAGTAATCTAGTGCTAAATATAGCCTATGTTACTTAGTGATAATGTAGTTTTCTAGTGAAAAAAGAATTATTAAAATTGGTCCAGTACTTTTTGAGTTTATTCGTTACATACAAAAATACAAATCTTTCCTCTTTATTATATAAGTGTAGATAAAGATACAACCAACGTCGTTTACTTGTCACAATAGTGCACGTTTGCCAGTCGCAAACATTACATAATAGAAGGCCAATTCATAAACATTCCTGTCTAACAACAGTTCCATCGCAATACATCATATCCTCGTCTGGTGACAAGTAGACGGCGGAGCGTTGGGTGAAGAATTTGGGTGGCATTTTATTTCGATCCTGAACCGGCGATCTTCGCAAGTGTGAGCTGACGAAGGGGCTCACAGTTTTGTATATTACAATGTGTAAAATTTTGATTATAGTCAAGCGGTAACCAGTCAGCAATAAAACTTTACGTATATATGTTGTATAAGGACTTCCAAAAAACCAATATGAATGCATTCCGAACACAAACTGTAAGCAAAGGCACGTACGTGAGCTGCATTCAGAGCAATAAAAGATCGAAATTTGTTGAACGCATTAAATTTTTAGTGCCTCGTTAAAAACAGCAAAAGTTATTGGGTGTTTTTTATTCCGCGTAAAGTTGAGTATTGAATATTCATACAAGTTTTGATGCACGATTTTCCATGTACGAAATTTGTCAAAAGTTAATATAACATTGGGACAGCATGAATTGGGTACGTTCCTGTTGTTTACATTTGCACCTGTTGTTATGTACTGTATTAAAAAAAAACCTCAGCCTATTTAAATACAAATAGGACAGCTTTTCAGAAGATTTTAAAATTTTCTGATTTCCACAAATAACCCTAGCTGGACAAAGAATCAGCTTGGCTATCCAAATAGGTAATGTTGCCAGCATTTTAGGAACTCACCCTAATGTTAATTTAGATACGGCTTATTATTTGATTTAATTATATTTCTTCTTTTCCACTTATGTAATGTGTGTATTTAGTTTATAAAGCAATGTTTTTCTTTTAATTTTCCCTACCAATAACATTAATTGATTTAATTATAAGTTATAAAATTCAAAATTTTCTTTTACTTGTTGCATTTTCCATACAATACTTTTTATTCGTCCCCTCAACTTCAAATAGATTTTTAAAGTAGTGGATAAGATTACACGCTAATAAAAGTTTTGAAATCTTAATTAGTTCATTATTTATTAGGTTTAAAATTGTACAGTATCATATGTTGAAAGCTTAGGTAAAAGGTTCGAAAGTTTCTTTCTATATTATGATCCATGTTTTTATTGCTGACAGGTTAGAGCTTGACTGTGATCACACCTAATGGTAAGTGATGATACATTCTAAGTGTGGGTGGGACGTATTTCCTGGTCAGGTGGTAACTAGCCACTGCTAAAGCTCCCATTGAAAACTCACGTAAAATGCGGTAGCGAACATCTGGCGTCCACTATACAGATGAAGAGGGTTCTGCTAGGTTTTAGTGGGTATTCTGGTTTCAGTAAGTCCCACACTCCTTGATGGGTCTGTACACTTCATCCAGCGTGAGTAAAACAAATAAACACGTGAATAATAGTAATTGTTGAAAAAGACACCCACCTGGGTCTATTGTCTTCGCAGAACAGGGCATTTGGGAACTCTCGTATCTTTTCTATTACTGACAGGTTAAACTTGATTGTGATCACTCCTGCTGGAAAGTATTGTTAACAGTCTAAGATGGAATCGCGCTTATCTGGGTAAGAGGTAATTTCCCTCTTATGGTATCTACACAATATCATACCGGAACACAAATGCCTTGGTTGGTCGGCGCATCTTTGCTAGTTGGATGGTAACTAGGCACGACCAAAGCCAGTAGTTCAGACTTGGACAAATTGGAAAATACTATTTCTTTACCAATGATCGAACCCAGAATCTCTGCAAGCAAAGCAAAAGCAAAGCACAACTGCGCCAGCGAGACCGTCAAAACTTAACTATAACTTGAAATAGAGACGGCCTCGCTAGCGCTGTGGTGCGAGTACTCGCTTTGCTAGCAGAGGTCCCGGGTTCGATCCCCCGTAGTGCGAATATAGATAATTGTATGCTCAAGTTTATCTGAATCTGGTGGGAGAACTGCCACAGCCTCCCAAAGGCTGCGCGGTTGCTGGTAAATGCCGCCCCACTTGCAAAGAAGTACTTCCAAGCAAACAGATTTGTGTACACTTACCACCATAATGAGATGAGATCACAATGAAGCGCTAAAACTGTCAGCAATAAAAAAATAATATGTCTACGAACAAATTGACCGGATTTTCTAGTTTAAAGAAAAAAATGACATTGAACGAAAGTACAGACATTCTAAAATGAAAAAGTGTTAAACGATGCCAATATTATGACCAAATAACTACTAATAGATATGAGTTTCCTAAATACCGAAAATGTGTTATCAAAATTATGCATTTCACGATCTACTAGAGTTTGGCAACGTTCCCGGAGATATAAAATTACGAGCTGCACTATTTGGAGCAAAATTGGAATTTGTTAATGTACTAATAGATATTACATTACTTAAGAAATTCGATCTGTATACTATGGATTGAAATACATAAGTGGACAACACAACGATGAATTATTTATTCAATTCCTGCTATAAGTTTATACTCTCCCTTTATATATATATATCTTGTTCAAACTTTAAATTGTCACTAAAATACTCCTTTTTTCGTCCACACAAATTTTCCTAGATGACCTTTGATATAAATACAGTTATTTTACAGTACTTTTTAAAATTAAGATATTTTATATAATCATGACATAATTATAGGTATATTTATGTGTCTACAAATACCTTCAATCTATAGCTTGTTATCTATTTTAAATCCAATTATAACTTAACATTTATATATTATTCCACAATAAAAATGTGTAGATATTGTACTTAAAACTGTAGGTCATTTGTCTGTGAAACTGTTAAAAATCTGTTTCGGAGATTAACTGACAGAGAGACGGAATTAAAAAATCCTCTTAGTAAAAGGTTGTATACAAAACAGAGACTTAAGTTTATTGATAGACAACTATATTACTTTATTTAACTGTCCATAGTCTATTTACGTCTCTCTGCTAGAAATAGGCCTCATTACTCATATGCAAGACAGTTTCCAAAGCCTGGACCCACCACGCTCCAATGTCCGTTGGCAGAATACACAAACACTAGAATTGCTTCTAAGCAGAAAGAAGCAGAAGAGCAACTATTGATGCATGCCCTGATTTCGATCCCAGGGCTCTGAAATATACTCGCAAAAACTACACAATAAGGTAAAGGTAAGCAGCAGCCAGTAATGTTTCAGTCTCTTCACATATAAGACAGAAGGTTTTCGGAAGTTGAATACTTTTCCTCCATTGGCAACTTGGCTAGCATATTAAGCGGTTATTTTTAAATTACAGAAAACGTTTATCGCTATTTTATTACTCTCATCTGGTGAAAACAATGCGGTAAGATTGCATAAGCTGTTCCAATTCCTAGATGGATTCAAATCAGAACATGACTTGCAAGGATTTCTTCACGTCGGTGATGATTACGCTGTATTCCTTAGAAAGCCTAAACCCCATGATAAATATTTAACCTATGAACTATATCAATCAAATATCATAGAAGATTATAATAACAACAAACCTGCGTTGCTTGCGATATCCAAAGTACCTGTAGCATATATAAAAGAACAACTGAAGACTTTTAGAATGGAGCTTTATAAAGCGAAGTATGAAGATGAAAATGTTGTACCAGGAACACAGGTGAAGACGTTAAGGGAATGGCAAATAGATGAGGCTTTAAGTTTTCCAGATAAAGGGTTAATTGCTGATAAACAAGCTATACTAAGAACTGTAGTCTTGTGACATAAGATTGATTGATTTTTATATATAAATTTTATATGAATGTATATCTTTTGTTTTTCGTTAAAATAACACACATAAAAGTGTATGACTTTACTCTTACTGTATCATCATTTGCTTGCTGTTATCCATATACTGTACTCGTATATACTATAAAAATTCAAAATAAATACCGTGTTTTTCGGACTATAAGACTATATAATGTGACAATTGCTATATACAGACATTAGTCATCTGTTCATTAAAGGAGGATTAAAAACTGATCACCATGGTACTCCTATGTGTGGTTAATACCTGAAATAAAGTGTAATAAAATATAATAATAAGAACGTAATGGAAATAATTTCTAATTAGTTCATTTCAGTATTAATTCGTCGATCTTAACTAATCTTGAATGTCCCTGATAGTAAAAAAAAATATAGTCAAAATGTATAAAGACCATATGTTTATATAGATCAGTCAATATTTTTTTTTCGAATATACAAAGATAGATCAATACGAATTGCCCGAGTGAGATCTACTACCTCGGAGCTTTGTAAAATCAGAAGTTTAGATGGAAGTTTAATAAAAGGAGAAGAATGGATATTGAAAAGATGGAAAGAGTTTGTTTGAAAGAAATGAAGCAGATGTAAATATGAACCCTGCGGTTGGCAATGAATATAAGATAAGTGATAGCGATATTAGTATGAAGGAAATTATGAAAGCGATAAAAGGTATGAAATCAGGTAATGCTGCTGGGTATAACAGAGTGTCAGTCGAGACGCTGAAGGCTGGCCGCGGTATTGTGGCAGCTCAGCTGTACTGCCTTTTTTAAATATATGCTGGGGGAAAGATCAACTCCCAAGAGATTGGAGCAAGGCCGTAATTGTCCCACTATATAAAAGAAAAGGGTCACAGTAGGAGTGCAAAAAATTACCGCGGTATCAGCCTTCTTAATGTCGTCGGCAAATTGGTATGCAAAGATATTGATTGAAAGAGTGATTAATGAAACAGATTGGGTTACTTGGGCAACTTGGGTTTTGGGGTACGTGTATCCCAACAACTTACAGTGGAACAGCCTGGTGGATCTATACTCTATAAAACCCTCTCTCCTATGCGTGAGGCGACCTGTGCCAAGCATTATGACGATAAAAGACTGCAACTTATCTCATCATATATTTTAATGCAAAAATGGTAATACAGTGTGTCCAAATTGTTACTTCAGCTTAAGTAATAAATGGCACTGATATTATCTCAAAAAGTGCGCAATTCGATATAAATTGGATATTTAATGTGCATTACTAAATATACTAGATAATCCTTGGATGTCATTTCATGTTACAATTAGGATTAGTTTGTGTAGCAATAACAACCATGAATAAATAAATCTGTTTAGATTGGAAATGTATTCAACATTACTGTTGGAAAAGTAACTTTATTGGTAACTTTATTACTCACTACTTTAGCATAGATACTGAGATATTGGATTCGAATCCTGGCAGAAAAAAATTGTTTTTTAATTTGGCTGGTATCAATTATAACGTTCGTTATTTCCATTATAAACAAAATATTACGAAGATGGTTTTAGAGAAAAACTCACTTACTCATCACCAGATTTAAACTATTCGCAATTAACTTTTAAATTATAAAAGTGACACCTTTCTCAAAGTAGATGTAATGCGATTGGTACAACGAGAAACAGCTAGCACACACTTATTTTGTCATAATTTGTAATAAATGAAAGATAAGGTAGCCATTCCTTTTCTATCTTTACAAAATGAACGCTACTACAAATAAAACATATTTTACATCAGTATACTATCAGTAGACTCATGAATACTAAACTAACATTCTAAGCTCCAATACAACGAGTGGGGTTACTATCAGGAATGCATTTGCTTACAGAATACCTTTTATATCCTCTATACGTGCAGATTCACGGACCACTCTGATATAGAAGAACTTAGTAATATATACTGTAAAACAATCATGTTTTAGATTTTGTTTTACATTTTTAAACAAAAATAAACTGTCAACAGATTGGATTGTTTTCTTACAATGCATTTGCGCACCTCAACCGAAAAATCATCGCGATTCTTGAGTAAGGAACAAGAGAATCTTCAAATAACTGGACATTATGAAAAGACTATTTCACATTTACTTATAACACTTTAAAGATTTTAAAAGTATGACTCTTATCAACTGAAAACCAGCATATTTATAGCACAGATTAACACTTGACATATACGGTATAATGACAATGGCAACAATACTGTCACCATGACAGTATCATGACAAAATATAATAATAACATAAGAATGTTTTTATAAACGTGGAAACTTGTATGATTTAATGTGTTTATGAAATGTACTTTTAAGTTACATAACAATTGGTTGTATCCCAAATAAATAACATCTAGTGTAATGACGCCATGATTAAAAAATTGCTAAATATAGTGAAATAAGCAATATAATCTGTCATTATATATCAACATACGAGTGTATATATATCTTCTTGTTATGTTCTTTACAAAATGAAATTTCGGTAAATATATGATAACCGTCGTATCTGTCAAGTGAAGAAACGTACAAAATATGGCGCCATTTCCGGAATACTACGGAATACGTTACGAGACGTCGAATTGTTCTTGTAAGTGCGAGTATCATCATATAAAGGTATTACTTAATATAATGATACTTAATTATACGTTATAAGCGCCTTCATAATTTAATTCTCCATTTACGTTCCCTTCTCTTAATTTACTTTTGATATGAATCACTAAGAAACTTGGTATATAATTTTATAAGAAAATTATGGTTTTATATTTAATTTGATTATATATTTTCCATAGATGTTTCCCTCGGTGTCACATCTTTTGTTTCAGTTGTCGTGGGAGTATGGAGACATTCTTATTTGGAAATTTTATAGATTGTGAAAGGAACTTTGTTACGACGGTAATTTTCCTAAACTTTAAACCCATCGCAATGAGTTATGAAGGTCTCATAATAATTGAATTAGTGAGTTCAGTTTTCTAAAACCATCTCCATATTATTTATTTTTATAATGAAACCGGTTAGGGGCACATCGGTTAGATGGTCTCAAAGTGTATAGCAGCAAACTTCGTACTGACTCAAATTCAATAAATAAAAATTTAATGTTCATTGCAGAATGTTTCAACTTTAATAAAAAATGTGGTCAATACTTAACCGAAAAATAAAGAATCAAAAAACGCGACCTTTACAACGAGATTCCCGATAATGTTCGTAAAATTTAGTATAGTTGCGATCAGAATATGTTAATTGTCAATCCAAATTTCAAAAGCTAATGTTAAATGACAAAATTAATCTATAATTTTTATTTCTGAACGACGTGATGAACGTTATTAGATTGCCATTCAAACCAAATAAAATAAGATCAAAGTTATATTTATTATATTAAAATTAATAAAAAAAATGTTTACTCACTTTTAAACGTTTCCTGGATTCCACAAATAATTCAAAACCAAATAAGTCCCGCTGTTGTCGAGTTTTAGCGAGTCTAACATCCATGTACATATATGTGTCTGAGAATAAGAGAGAAGGAGCATAAAGTATAGGGGCGTATGGTTCTCCGCCGACACCGTCATTAATGGCATTCATAATTTAATTTCTTGTACTGTGGGCGTTCGTGAGTAATGTTGGTATACCTGCCCTCCGACATTTATATGTCGAAGTGCGGTAGTCTGTGGAGCTCTGGCGCCATCGATCCATCGGCGTGGGATAGAGTCAATGGTGACAATCCGGCGAGCGTCTCTCGGCAGTTTTCGAGTGGCGGTCGGCCGGAGCGATCGACTATTGAAACTGTCGCGTTCTTAGCTATTATTATTAATGAGTTTGTGTAAATTGATATCGGGAACATTAAGTTATTTAACATTATAATCTGAGTTAATTAATAAAGTGTTTGATTGCACCCACCAAAGCCCACAGTATGGAATAATTATGGATGCCACTAATTACCATGTCGGCTTAAAACCCTACGACCCTATACTTTATGCTCTCCTTCTCTCTTATTCTCTGACATATATATCGGATATACATATCGGATTAATAATCACACAACATCCATCTTTCAAAATTATAGTAAAGGACTCGATATAGTACAGAATATTCTATATTTTCTTATCTTAAAATTGATTTACATATTTTTCATTATATATAAATCACTCACATAGTATTTGAAATTCAAGTGACATCACAAAATATCATCATTTAACTCATTGATTTAAACGTCCTGTTTCATTTTCAAAGGGCTCTATAACAGTTTATATTTGAAATTGTGTTCAAATTATAATATAAATGTTCAAACCTAAGATAAATAAAGAAATTGAAACAAATATACAGCCTTATAGCAGTTTCTCGTTCAAATAGTTGCAGGTGTTGTTTACAGCATCTACGAATATATTGTATGAATGCAATATATGCCTTGATTCGTTTTAGAGTGGCCAATATGAATTCGATATCTTTATAAGAGTATATATGAAATCGACACTGTGAAGTATTCGGTAGAATAATACTATCGCATGTGATGATAGCCTAGTATTTGGCCTTTTGAAACATAAAATACAAATAATATAAATCAATTGAAAGTAAATTCTTACATCCACTAGCACGAATTCCTTAATGTGATGGCTCAGAAAGAAACTAAAGAATTTACTAAACGTGTGAATGAATAAACTGCTCCTTTCTAGATGAAGTAATATGTCGTAATGATGATGGCAAAACATGGACACCCAACTGAGTGTTGCTGTAAGTTCTCCACGAAACAAGACGCTATAGAACCCTGGCATTTCTTGATTCTAAGTTGTTATCTTATATCATCAACAGTGGTGCATTTGAAACAATATTATAATATATAAAAGTGCTATAAAAGCCTATATGATAAGGATTTTAGGCATTGAATTTGAATCTAAAACACCGGTTGCGATTGACTCCAGTATATTAGTAAAACCTTTTTAATTAATGAACTAATGTTAAAAAAACTGTATTATTATCAAGTTGTATTTAAAATTCAATGGCCAAATAAAAGGGTTTTGCATAAATTATGATCAATATGTCTATAGCGTCGCCAAAATTATTTTACCTCAGTCAAGAAAGGTTCGCTCAGCTGATGTCCAACGTCCAGTAACTGGTGAGGAACAACAAGAAGAAGAATACATAGAAATAGAGTATAGAAAATTGTAATAGAAAAGCTGAATTTGCCAAGGAAGTGTTAACATCAGTTTTCTAAAGAACAACTCTAATAATTCACAGCTTATAGCTTGTACAGGAATTACTGGGGTGAGGCGTGAAACGAGGCAATATATCTTTTGCTTAATGTCCGAGTGGCTTTTCGATCTAATTCAATTAGCAAACGCGAATATTATAAAATCGATATGTCTTAGGGGAGTTTTATCGGTCTATCATTCATCGGGATTCTTTCCACGATATTTTTCCTAATGAGAATGATATTAAGACTGTCAGAAAATAAGTTATTGGTATCGAAGATTTTCTTTATAATACTTTAGTTTTTCTTGCGTAAGTCACTATTGCTGAAGGAATCGGAGATAATATAGCGTAATAAATCCTTAGTCTGCTTTATCCGTGACACCGAGAAGTTATGTCTACGAAAACTTCAGTTGTCTTGACGGTATTCCAAAATACTTTAACCTGATTTCCTCCCTGAAAGAATTTCAAGGTCCTAGCCCAACAATCGGGGTTAGTATTGTCCATAAAAGCATTTTCTAGCATCAAAAAACGTTATTAAGAAAGAAATAAAGAAAGAAAATTTTTATTTGATCTCAAACGTATTTTTAAACAATTTGCTTATCTATTTAGCGTGATCAAATAAGGTATCCCATGTCAGCATGAAGTTGCAGCGCTGATTTTCACTGGGAGCCTTTACCAAGTAATATCACGGCCGTGACTACATCTACATATATCTATTACTTTTTTTTTACTGTATTATTATATCTATTACAATTTATTCCTTAGTGCTACATTACAACTACATCATATCTACAATGTTACGAAGTTTATTACTGTGTATTCCACTTTATGCCGTTATAAAAAATTTAACAGCATTCGTACATCACATATCATTGACCAGTTTTGTACATGAAATATTCGAACGCCACTCACAAATATCAACCAATCTGCCCAATCGCAGTAAAGGAGCGTAGTGAGTCTATACTTCTAAATTCCTCTCCCCTATGTGACAAAGTCTGTGTCCTGCAGTTGGAATAAACTGCTACTTCCCCTACCCCCAATCAGAGGCTGCTACTTACCCTAATATAGGAGAAAAGCAACAACTGACAATAGATATTGTAAAATTTGCAAATTAATTTAACGCAGTGTCATGGTGTAGAACGATGTGTTATAAAAGAAGATATAGTGACTAAAATTAAGAAAAGTATGCTTAGATGGTATAGGTACGTAGAGAGAATGAATGAAAGGAGATTAACAAAAAGGATTTATGAGTCAAGAGTGAATGGGAAAGACCAAGGCGATCTTTCCTGGACTTTTAAGTAAGGGACAGGTCAAGAGTACTCTAAACCGACGAACTTGTATGAAAAGCTTAATAAGATTGAAAGAAGCGAAGGAGATATGCAAAGATCGTGGTAAGTGGAAGGACGTGGTCTGTTCCTACCCCTATGGGAATGAAGCGTGATACTATGTATGTATGAATGTCTTGGTCTATTTTGAACGTAATTTACGAATTAATCCAACTTCTAGTCACTTTTAGACAACGCTGGCCAATAAACTGACCAAAAATCCATCTAAGTTCGTCGTCATGAGCAATTTATTATATTAAAGTGTCTTTGACTTATGCACTTAATCATTAAAGTATAACCTATTCGTGAAAATGTTATTTTATACTGGTAGATTGTCAATATTGCAATTACACTATAATCAAATGTGTACTTTTGAGCGTAGACGTGCGTACGTTTTAGTTTTGATGTGAAAATATCTTTAGGTGTGCTTTACTTAGGGAGTATTGAATGAGACAGAGCTGAAACGCTCTAATATGTAAAGCTCGTTCGAGTAAAATTGCTTCACTTGAGTGAATGAATTGCTTCAAACTAAACTTTTGACGGCCTCTCTGGTGCAGTAGTGCGAGTATTCGCTTTGCTATCGGAGGTCCCGGGTTCGATCCCCGGTAGGACGAATTTAGGAAATTGTATTTTCTAATTTGTCTGAGTCTAGACTGGTGGGAGGCTTCGGCCGTGGCTAGTTACCACGCTAACAGCAAAAACGTACCGCCAAACAAAGAGATTTGTGTTCCGGTACGATACTGTGTGGAAACCGTAAGGGGTATATCGCCTCTTAACAGAGTAGCGCGCTTTCATCTTAGACTGTATCATCACTTACCGTCAGGTGAGATCACAGTCAAGCGCTAATCTGTCCCCAATAAAAAAAAATTAATATAATGATCTTAAAAAATAGGTTATCTCATTGAGTTTGTTGTGCGCTCTTCTCATGATAGGGCGATAAGGAATCTCATTTAATAAATTTAATCATAACTTTCTTAGATTCTAAGTCGATATTTAATAATTAAATAGTCGTATATTGTTTTGTTCTATAATAAGTAGTAACGTTTACATTAGTTATGATTACATTTGTACATACATTATAGTCTAAGTGAAATAAGAATTAAAAAAATATATCTGTCACATTACAAATCACTCGCTCTCTGTAATTCAAATACAAATTCAAATTTCTTTATTCAGTTAGGTCAGTACAGCATTTTTGAATGATCAAATTTCCAAAGTGTGCCTTATAATGATATTAGAAAAGTATAATTTAACGTTACAAGGGTTTCTTCGTGCCCTGTCCTGAGAAACCTTAGTAAAAAAAAGCATTTACGCCCAGCTACATCCGAGTCATTAAATAGTATTTTTATTAAAGCAATTACGAGCTATAACAATTTATTGTTCTGTTCTATATAAATATTTATAACCGTGCTATGTATCCTTAAAAAATATTTTAAAAATGTTGATACATCGCAAAATTTTCAGGTATAAGTCTGCAAATGGAATAATATTTACTAATTTTTGTTTTTGTTTGTATATGTATGTTTATTGAGTTTTCACACAAAAACTACTGGACAAATTTCAGAAATTTTATCACTACTAAAAAGCTGCATTTTCACTGAATGACTATAATACTTTCTTAAAAAAATATATGAATCCCTGCAAACTATTGAAGATAGATCAAAAAATGTTCTACGGTATTATACAACGTATTATTATCTTAAAAAAGTCCGCCTTACCATATATAAAATGATTAATTATAGCAACGATGCGTTGACTATAACTTTCTAGCTCCTATAAATTCAAATTCGAATTCCAAATTCTTTATGCAGTTAGGCCAGTACAGCAGTTTTGTATCATCAAATATAGATTTCTCCACAGATTAATTCCAATGGGTATCTTCTAATATTAGCGAAATACTTAGAATATATAGAAGTTACCAGGGTTCCTTCGCGCCCTGTCCTAATAAATCTCAGGGAAAACAAGCATTTACGCCCAACTACGTCCGATTCATTTAATTAAAGCTATATGCCTCGCATTGGTACATAATTAAGCGCGACTGTTTCAGGTCATACAATTATAATTTAATGTAATATGACGCTGTGAATGTCGTTTGGTCATTCGCACACTTTAAAAACATATTGCCTGGTGTATAAAATTTGCAAATGGGTCACGATGTTCGTTAAATTTATCCCATCGTTCCGTGAAAATTGTACGCGATACAACCGTATTATGTTATTAAAGAATGGTTTTACGAGATCGAAATATGGAGATTTATGATGTACATTAAAGAGGAACTATCTTGAAAGCTAGTAAAAGTCTTAATGAGAGGTAAAGTAAGAGGTACGAGAGGGTGCCCTCTCGCACTACGAGAGTATTTATGTCTATATTAGGGAACAGCACCTACCCTATTTGCCTCATATGATCTCCCTAACCCTAAGGTTGCCTGGAAGAAATCGCTAGGCGATAAGGTCGCCTAATTTGTACCATTTATTAAGTTGATTTCTGTGTTACTTGTTTCATGTTTCTGGTGTACAATAAAGAGTATTCTAGCTATCTAAAACTACAAAAATGATTATTAATATGTAGAAACACTGCATAATTTGCTATTTCGCAAAGATGTTCCAATAAGACTAACTACGAGTGCAATCCGCTTAATAAGGATCTGTGTCATTAATTGAATCTGAATACGGTGGTGAAATAACGCGTCATTAAGACATATTACTGTATTTTCCTCGTGAAACGAATTTAATAGGTATGAATTTCAGCTGGCAGGTGATAGTATATGGTTGGTCAATTTAAGATGCACTTTTTAAGATGCTAATTAAAGCTTTTCATTGAAGGATTTCTAAATATTGTAATTAAAGCCAATTTTGTATAGAATCATCGTAATGTTTCATAAATGATTACAATAACTTATATTCATTATAACTATTGATCACTGGCTATGAAAGGTATTTTCATATTTAATACAATAATTAACAAAGTTAATTGGAGGAAACACTGATGTTTTATAAAAGGTTCTGTATTCAAGAAGTTAGTTGAGTTATCAAAGTTCATTATGTTGGTTAATCGGACTGATTTCCTACAACAAAGCAAAGTGTATTTCTCTAAATTAAATCGTTTTTGATATGTTATATAACTAACATGTTGTTGATTTAAAAACAGGCATTAGACATCTATAATTAATCGTCGTCGTTGTCGTCTCAACCAATGGATGTCTACTACTGGACAAAGGTATCTCTTAATGAATTCCAACGGGCCCGATTGCGCCGCTTGTATCCAGCGGCTGCCAGCGACCTGCCTGATATCACCTGGTGGGGGGTCTGCCGACGCTGCGTTTTCCGGTGCGAGGCCGCCACTCTAGCACCTTGGGGCCCCAACGTCCATCGGTTCTGCTAACTACGTGCCCTGCCCATTGCCACTTCAGCTTTGCAATTCGGTAGTCTACGTCGGTGACTTTAGTTCTCCTACGGATCTCCTCATTTCTGATTTGATCACGTAGGGAAACCCTGAGCACAGCCCTCTCCATTGCCCGCTGAGTGACTGAGTCTTCTTACGAGCCCCATAGTCAGCGGCCATGTCTCGGAACCATATGTAATCGCTGGCAACACGCACTGTTCGAAGACCTTAGTCTTCAGGCACTGAGGAATTATGGATGAAAAATGTCCCGTAATTTTCCGAACGCTGTCCATCCGAGTTGGATTCGGCGGTTTATCCCTTTTCTGAAGTTGGACCTACCTAATTGGATCGCGTGTCCCAGGTAGATGTACTCGTCTACAACTTCGAGTGCTGAGTTCTCAATGGTGACCGGATTAATTAATAGCAGGACAAAATAAATAACATGTAAGAAAATGACATGATTGCAAAAGCTTAAGCTCAGATTATCTATTCGTTGAATTTCTATAATTATTTATTAGTTCCTCGTGTCATTTGGTTAGCTGCCCTTTGATATTTCATATAATTTATGCATAATGTTACACTAATATTCTGTCAGCCACCAGTAAATTTATGTTAAATAGATACCGCTGTTAATTTGACGGTAACCGGTAACCACTGGGTACATTGTATATTGTATCACATAATTTCTGACACTTCGAAATAACACTATTTTTCATTCTATTTGCAACATTAAAATCAAAATCAATTTATAAACGTAAAAAACTATTAAGATTTCAATTTCAAATGTAAGAAAAAGTACTTTCGACGCCACTAAATAAAAAAAAGTCGACCTATTTAAGTTTTCAAAATGGTTAATTGTTAACAAATTTGTATATAACTTTTATTTATTGTAGATTTTTCTATCATAGTTTATCGTTAATTTTTCATTCTGGAATAACTTCACTTTTATAAGTGATTTGATTCCTTTCAATTATTTTTTCAGTAGGTTTTTCTTAACGCGATTTGATTAATTCAAACGATTTTTATCTATCAATACGAAAAAGACCTCTCGACAATTAATGTACCTATTGCCTAAATTGAGCACGCTGCGTATTTCCAATTATGTCGAACCGAAAGCTTTGAATATTCATCGATTAAATAACGCGTTAAAATATTTTAATCGCAAAACTATATAAAATATTAAAAACGGAAAATAAGAATGGAAACAATATAGCTATAAATAAGGCTTTATATATATATAAACGTGGAACGCTGGCGCCATCTGTCCATCGGCGAGGGGCAAAGTCAATAAGTGGCAGTCCAGCGCGCGTCTCTCGGTAGTTCTCAGGTGACGACCCGCCATCGCGGTCGACTATCGCGTTCCTAGCTGTTATTATTAATGAGTTTGTGTAAATTGATATCGGGAACCATAAGTGATTAAACATTATAATCTGAGTTAATTAGTAAAGTGCTTAATTGCACCAACATTACCTAACGAACGCCATTATCAATAATAGCTAGGAACGTGACAGTTCCAACAGTCGACTGCTCCGGTCGAGCGCCACTCGAGAACTGCCGAGAGATGCGCCGGACCGCCACTTATCAACTCTGCCCCACTCCGACAAACAGATGGCGCCAGCGTTCCACAGACTATTGCACACAGACCAGCGATCCACAGACTATTGCACACGGACCAGCTATCTATAGACTGTTGCACTCCGACATTTAAATCATTCACTCCCATGCTTTTTTGTCTTCCAAGTATTCCTTCAATTTATAGCATTTTATAATTTGAAGGAATGAAAATTTTATTTATTAGCTTTCTTTTAATGAGAGATTTAAATTTACTCAGAGACATCTTTGTAACTTCATCTTCTTCTTCTGGAATACAAGACGGATTTTTTTCACTATTACATTGTATAGTTTCACTAGTAGCAAAAGTAAACATCATAACATTTGGTAGTCTTTTAGGAAGATTTCAGTCCCAAGAGTCACATTAGCGTCATTCGACACACGGAGCAATCGACACGATAACGTCCGTGCGGGGGCGGGGCATACTACAGTTATTTCCATTAACCAAGCGTGGACAAATTACTGAGTTGAAGAAAAATACGGCCGAACAGTCAAACGGCTACTTATCACCAGCAACAACGTGGCACGATGTTGGGTTGAACATAAGCGCTTAATCCCCTCGTTGCAGGTTAGCCTGTTTCCATTTTAGACTGTATTTAATTATATGTAAATATCTACCTAAGAGAGAATTTAGATGTATAAACTGATTATTAAATACAAAATCAAATTATTTTGATACAATTTATAAAATTAATTATGCGGTGTTATAATGAACTAAGCCAATTAATTGGAGTCAATATTTATTATCCGTCGATATGAAAGCAATCCCTTTTGGCAATTGATGTACGGTTCGTCACTTCTAAATTGAACAGGCCGCGTACGTTTAATTACTTTAGACAGGTACATATTAGTCGAATAAATATAATGTTCCTACGAAGCCCCGTTAAAATTACTAAATTATTTACATTTGACAAACTTCTATAGTTATTTCTTTATCATTAAGTGCTAATTAAATAAAATGTTTTGTATCTTATAAAGGATAATCTCTATACTAACTGTTTGAGTGATGGCAATAGGAGATTTCAGTTTCTCATTAACTTCATGTAGCTCAACAACATATTCATTATTTATAACAAATAAACGTATATTCAAAAGTTGAGCAGAGTTAGACTTGATGAATTCCTATTCAACCAATATAATACAAAAGGTTAATGGGAATCTTTTTGCTTGGTTTCTGTTGCGATATTGGGAGTTCCACAGGGTTCCAATTAGGACCTTTCCTGTTCCTTATTTAGATTAATGCTCTTCCATATTTTGTCAAGAACGATCATGAAATTGTTTTGTTTGCCTATGATACATTGCTAATTTATAAGGTTAATCGACGACTAATAGCTTATCACGACATAAAAACTCTCTCAGTGAAGTAGTTCAAAAATTTGAAGCCAATAATTTATTACTAAACGGAAAAAATCTAAATGTATCCAGCATATGTTAGATGATTTCAAAAAAATAATTAGTTGCTTTCATAATGATTATTGTTAGGTAAAAGCATGCGGGTTTGCTAATAAATATAACTTTAATATCTAAGATACAGAGACTATTATTTTATTATTTTAGGATCATAACAACTGAGTCCAGTTACCAACCAAGTTAATTAAAGTACGAGATTAGTTTTGAGGCCTTTATTAGTCTAATTTAATTTATTACCTTACCATAACCCGTTTCTCTGGAAAATAAATACAATTTATTTGTAAACTTTATAACATCTAACACATAAATAAGAATTATATTTTTGCTTTTATTATGAAACTAATTGCGTTTATCAATACGTATAGTGATTAAATAATGTTTTAAAGGTAAATTATTAATCATAAACTACGTTTAGTTCTAATGATATCTTTTCTAAGCATGATATTTTACTATCTGTACCATCAAAAAGCTATGACTGGATTTTATAAAAGGAGATGATATAATCATTATAATTACGGTAGCTCTCACGGACGAAAACGCTGGTCATTTCAAGTTATATATTGAGTTTATACCCTTTCCTCCTCAGAAAGTAAAAGAGTATTTGAATACAATTGCTCTATATGTTTGTGCAACCTCATTGTACCCTCTTTTAAGACTAATTCTAAGAAATAAATAATCATACTTTAATTATTAACTATGAACAATAATACTGCAACGCACATTGGACGAAGCAATACGAATTTGCATACAAAAACGATGATAAACACTGTATATCTTTGTACTGTGTACCTTTTAAGAGATGGCGCTTTACAATTTATAAATTAATAATTGAAAACCTTTATCAACATCTACCATCAGAAGTTTTAAAAATGCATTTGAACTTGAGTAGATGAATAGAAAAGTATTTTTTAACGATTGAAAATATAAACAAGATATAAATAGGGCGAGTGTGAACTGATAACAGGAACATAAAAAGTCCCTTGGCGAAATAATTTTAAAAATACAGGAAGTCTCATTTATTAAAGGTATTGGAGAATAAATTAACTCAACAAGTGTACCTTTCATTTCCAAATTCCAAAAACTAGGGACGAAGAAAAAGGGATATCTTAAAGCAATCTCTTTGAAATTAAATGCGTCCTTTTTATTAATTCGACATCGTATTCTTGTTTTCCTTGTCGAAATTTAATTGGCTGTAAAATTTCGTCTACTAGCTGTTCCCTGTGATGTTACCCGCGTAGTTTTCAATACAATTCACAGGGCGAAATTAGCGAAAGCCGTGCGCAGTTCCATTTGGCTTTACTTATGTTTTCACAGAAGTCTTACTTTTTTCTGAAATAAAAACAGGCTAAGTAATTCCTTATAACATAGGCTAAATGAAATTGAAAATAAATCAAAATCGGTCCAGCTACGTAAGAGATTAGCGGAATAACCATTACACATATTAAATACAGACGCAGTTTATAATTTTTTTATTCCTGGCTGCTGGTTAGTTCTTGTGATCTCATATGAGGGTAATATGATAAAGTCCAATATGAAAGCGCAAAAACTTTATAAAAAGTGATTTACTCTGATGGTTTCTACATGTGTGGTTTCTACATCTTATTGCAATTTTTATTTCAGCAAAAACCAATTTTGCCAATTAAATATACATAGCATCACGCCTCATTCCCTTAGGGATAGGAAGAGACCACGTCCTTCCACTTGCCACGATCCTTGCATATCTCCTTCGCTGCTTTCTTTCTCATTAAACCTTTTATATAAGTTCGTCGGTCTGGAGTAGACTTGGCCCTGATTTAAAATGTCCTGGATATGCTCCAGGAACGTTCGCCTTGATCTTCCCCTTCCAACTTTCGCATTCACTCTTGACTGATAAATCCTTTTTGTCAGTCTCTTTTCATTCATTCTCTCTACGTGCCCAAATACCTCGCATAATATTAGTCACTACATCTTTTTTTATACCACAATGTTCTCAATGGTGACAATGGTGACTAGCCAAATGAAAATCTGACAAATCATAATATGTAACTCCCTAAATTTATCCAGCAGGGAACTGAGACCAGTACCATTGTAAGGAAATACACGTGCCAGCGCAGCCCATTTATTAAAATACTGTTAATTCAAATTACAAATTACAAACGGACACTCCAAATTTATTTGTACAGATAATCTCCTACAACTTACTTAGCTTAATGAAATCTAAAATATTTTAATACTCTAATAAAATGCGAGTCACGAAGACGTATTTCGGTACACACCTAACAAATTTCCCGATACTGTTGGAATGGAGGCTCATTATATTTCCTTTCTTCCACGCTCCAGGATATTACTTCCGGTCATGCCATACTGAATTATCATCATTTTATCGCGCTAATAAAATTAATAGTACGAACCTTTCCCACCAAATTAACTGTGGTAATATTTATTGGGCTTTTTCAGACCAGCAAAATTGTATAACTAGCTCGTGTCTGCGTATTCGTATGCGTGTAATTTGTACCTATGATCTTAATAGAATAAATTAAAATCATATTTTTTTTTATCTTATTTTAAAGAGCTTAATCGCTTGCGATTATGTCGCTCTGTTAAGTACTCATAATTTCACAATGATTATTTTTCTCTTAGACGTACTCCATACTCATAAAGGTGTATCAATTTTCTATATTCCCTTGACAATGGATCCTGCAGCAGTATATTGAGTCCTCCAACCTATTGAATCTCACTGTATTCGCTGACTAAGGTATGTCGAGCCAGCCCAAAATCATATTGTAATTTATGATTAAAAAAATGACACACGACTGAATGTGTAGTGGGCTCGTCACTTTAAATTATAATATGTAAATAATATTCAACGATTCAATTTGAATTTGAATTTTTATTATGAAATAGAATTAGATTTTGGGTCTTGTCTTTGAGTGTGAATTTGGTTATGAATCTGGATCTGGATCTGGAGAGGGATCTGGATCTAGATCGTTTGAAATTTGAAATTAACAGTCTTTTAATAAATGGGCTTCGCTGGCACGTATATTGCCTTACAATGGTACTGGTCTTAATTCCCTGCAGGAGAAATTTAGGAAATTACATATAATGATTTGTCAGACTTTCATTTGGCTAGTCACCATTATCACCATTAAGAATGTTGTGACTAAATTTGAATATATTTCCTTCTCATGTAATTGTTTATTTGTATATAGACATATCCTTGGTACCACATCGTTCTGTTTGCAAAATTTGTGTGCCTAATTATTTAAAAATACATATTATTATGCTTTTCATTCACAGAAAACATGTTTTTTCGTCCCTACGACGATTTACAAAATAGGTATTATGTTGTGTACTTTAAAACATTAGATTCTTTTTAAAACGCTATTTATTATATAAAAGAATGAATGTTCGATTTCATATTGTTATATCACTTTGATATTATGAAAACTGTTTTTGTAAGATTAGTGATGAAGTTTATATTGTAATTTAATGAGATTTTAAGCAGATTCGTAGATTTTTTGTGCTTTGATATTTTAGAACGATACTGTTCTATAGGTGTGTGTTATAGTGTAGGAATTGGTGAATATTAATATAAAAATACATATAGTCAAATATTACTTTCTTGAAAAGAGGTAATCTTTTATCTCATTTACAATTCGATAGATCGTAATAAGATTTCATGATGATACTTAAAATATGTGATTTTGTTGACAAGCCTTATTATTAGCGAAAAAATGTAAAAGAAAACGGGAAGATTTTTCCACGAAATCTGAAACTTGAACTGGTTGGATTTTTTCGGACTAATAATTAGGACGTGGAACGAAACGATGCTTCTAACGCTGTAATAAATTGCTCAAGCTTGAGTGATGACCGTAGACCTATAAAGGCAGATTGGAAAATACCTTTTTCACTAGGCGATCACGTGTGCTGATTTTTGGATGAATACTTTCATAATATAAAGCAACACATTGATCTCTCAAAATGTTATCATATGAAGAAGTTGTAAACAGTACAACATGCTATTCTCTGTATTCTACTACATCACTCTCTCTAAATACAAATTATATATCAATAATGGTTTGATAGCTCAAATTTGTAGTTGTTTGAATTCTAGGAAGTAGGTTATTTTATAGATTATCTATACTATTTCATAAGGAATTTTTATATTTGTAACTAATATGTGTTATTGCTCATGCATAACACATATTAGTTAAATAACATATTTATTAAATACGGAAGCTCAGAGTCATTCAGCGTGCAATGAAGAGGGCTATGCTCGGAGTTTCTATACGTGATCGAATCAGAAATGAAGAGATCCGTAGTGGCACCAGAGTCACCGACATAGTCCTACGAATCGCGAACCTGAAGTGGCAATGGGCGGGGCACATAGTCCGAAGGACCGATGGACGTTGGGGGCTGAAGGTGCTGGAGTGGCGACCCCACACCGGACGGCGTAGTGTAGGTAGACGCCCCACAAGGTGGACCGACGACATAAAGAGGGTCGCCGGTAGCTGCTGGAGTCAGACGGCGCAAGATCGGGCCTTGTGGACGTCATTACGTGAGACCTATGTCTAGCGTGGACGTCCATCGGTTGAAGCGACGACGACGATGTGTTATTGATCTAATGTAATATAGAGCAAACTAAAGTAAAATTGACAATTAAGAAATTTAACTAAAGCGTTGTGTCGTTTTCTTGAGTGACATTGTGTTCGGTAATAACAAGTATATATTTAAAAATCATACAATAATATATATGTCGGAGAATAGGGAGAGCATAAAGCATAGGGGCGTAAGCTTCTCCGCCGACATCGTCATTAATGGCATCCATAATCATATCAATTAATCATATCAATTTCCATACTGTGGGCATTGGTGGGTGATGTTGGTGCAATGAAACATTTTATTAATTAACTCAGATTATAGTGTCCAATCACTTAATGTCCCGGATAACAATTTACACAAAAACATTAACAATAATAGCTAGGAACGCGATACTTTCAATAGTCGACCACTCTGGCGGACCGTAACACGAGAACTACTGAGAGACGTGCGCCGGACTGCCACTATTGACTCTGTCCCACGCCGATAGACAGATGGCGCCAGACTACCGCACTCTGACATATATTATTTTGTATGTATTATTTATTTTTATTTACATTGTATGTATATATTCGTATATAGCACTGGTATGTATTAGTTTTTATATTATTATAAACCGGCTACCTTTCTTTAAACTAGGATTTTTTATTCGTCCAAAGGTTGCTTGGTTGAAATTGCTGAGTAGCGATAAGGCCATCTCTTGTACGGGTGTATTTTTAATTGTCTGTGTCTTTGTAACTGTGTATATTCTATCTATCCATAATTTCGTTAAAATTTATAAATTGTGCAATAAAGTGTGCGGCGCGACATGATACGGTTATTTTGACTTTGTATTTGTATTGTGTAAGATGATGCGTCTTCAATGTTCACGCTTGAGGAAACTGCTACATAAGGCACGTAGATACTTATCCCACTTCTGACTTATTATAAAAACATCAACCCCAAATTAACTGTTGTTGTTTCGATGTTTTAAAAAAAAACGTAATAGTTTTCGGCTACGGTCGCCTCTTTCGTTATACGATTGGAAAGTATTAAATTGACCATTACAATTTATTTATCCTAATCGTCGATGCAAGTATAATAATGATGATTAAATATAGCGATCTTAACTAAATAATGGATGTAATGTGGTCAAATATTTGATTAAGTGCCTTAATAGTATGTATAATAACTAAAAATATGTCTGCGTCATGATATTAGTTTTTTCTATTGACTTTTAGATTTAATATAAAGTGTATTAGTAAAGTGTTAATAAAGTTTAATGTTTAATAGAAATATGTGCATAAATAAGGTTTAAAAGAATTATATTTATGAATAACAGAATGTGTTATTAATCCCTAAACTTATAACTTTTATACTTTTCTCTATTTAAATATACACAATTTAGCACTATTTCTCCTAAAACAAAAGATTGATCACACAATTGTACTGCTCGTTAAAGTTACCTTGTATTGCATAACATTTCGTAGTATTGGACAATTTTTTTAGTAACTATAAGTATTGCCACTATATCGCTCAATAATTCACAATATTTTAGAGCTACCAGTCTTGCCACCTAATCATTTATAGTCTTATACTTTAACACATTTAAATTGTTATTCAACAATTCACACATATTTTACACGAATTGGTGAGTTATTTTTTTGTGCGTTAATATAAACATAGTTATAATTTAAACATTCCTGAAAGATTCTTCAAGATGTTGGCCAAATTTATAGTTTAAACAAATAAAAAGGCGTGATCTATTTGTGAGTCTTGTGAATATCTTATATAGTCCTCAGACAGGTATCGACGCTCGCGCTGATGTAATGTTTTGTTGTGCGAGTGTTTATTTCGTTAGTAGAAGTCTGGATTTCTCTCCCGGAAGGATAAATATAGGAAATTGCATTTTAATATGTCTCAGACTGAATCGTCAAAAAGTTCCCTCTGTGGCTAGTTCGCAACCTACCAACGAAGACTTTCTGCCATGTATTAAAACATGTGTTCTGCTACCATGCTGTGTAGAAAATATAGGGGATAAATTAACAGTGCATGCTGGTGTTGGTGCCAACACTTATGTATGGTAGTGAAAGTTGGGTATGGCAGAAGAATCACAAAAGTAAAATAAATTCGGTAGAGATGAGAGCGTTGAGAAACATGAGTGGATTAAAACTGAGTGACAGATTAAGAATTAGTGTGATAAGAGAACGTTGTGGTATTAAAGAAGACGTAGTGACTAAAATTGAGAAAGGTATGCTTAGATGGTTTGGGCATGTAGAGAGAATGAATGAAAGGAGACTGACAAAAAGGATTTATGAGTCAAGAGTGAATGCGAAAGTTGGAAGGGGAAGACCAAGGCGAACGTTCCTGGACCAAATCCAGGACATTTTAAATAACGGCCAGGTCAAGAGTACTCTAAACCGACGAACTTGTATGAAAGGTTTAATGAGAATGAAAGAAGCGAAGGAGATATGCAAGGATCGTGGCAAGTGGAAGGATGTTGTCTCTGCCTACCCCTATGGGAATGAGGCGTGATGCTATTTATGTATGTATGTATAAATTAACTCTTACCAGGTTAGTGTACATCCATCTTACTATCAGCAATAAAATAAACTATAAAGTTCTCTTCGTTGTTTAGACCTCTTCTTTGTGATGGCCCCTGCAGGAAAAGATAGTGATGGTACTTGCTTATTCCTGGAGCAGTTCTAAGATATATGTACCAACTTCCAGTGAAATAACGTGGTGGGTCTATGATTAATAAACCTTTAAGAAAGAAGTGTTTTAATCCTAGCAGTAGATAGCAGGACATCAATTTGCTATTCAACATTCAAGGCGCTGGAATAAATGATTTTATCTTACATTTTTCCATCTATTTGGGGACTATTAAGTACTGAAAGTACTTTATTGGTTGTTAGGGAAACAAATCCCATTTTCCTCTGACATCTTTTATATTCATAAATATTTTGTCGCCATGTTGGAAAGGCGTCAGAGCCGATCAGTTTGACGGTCATTCACCGCCAATCGATTTACAGTTTTATTAACCCCGATGAGTTTGTCTGAGCTTAGCTAAACTAAGCCTATTTAATAGACATCTGTTCATTTCCAAGGCTACAAAAATTATAAATGTGAATGAATAAGACAAGTCAACACAAAATTTAACTTTAAAGTATATAATTCTGATCATAGTTAGACAAAAAAAGGGCTTGATAAGATTTTTCTTTTACATCCTGTAAAGACATTTGATCAAATACTATAGGAAATTATATTAGGAAACGCAAAAGGCAAATATTATTTAAAAATTTAAAGGTGCGTGCGTACAAATGTGAGAAGTGAAACTTATTTGGCCAAGTAATTTAAGTCATGTTTATATCTCCCACACAACACCAAGAAGTCGAATTTGTATTCCAGGTTTCTCTGTCTATTATACTTGCCACCCCGATGGTAGAGCCCACGCTGGAATTGCCATTGTCATTAAAAACAGTATTAAGCACTACGTCCTAGAATCAACTACGGATCCCTGCTTACAAGCCACAACTGTAACGGTGGAAGAACGATCTGGGCCCCTTAACCTGTCTGCAATATACTGTCCACCTCGCCACACTATTAACAATGTATGTTTACTGGCTTTTTAAAGACATTAGGCAACCGATTCATTGCAGGCGGCGATTGGAATGCTAAACATTCATACTGGGGTTCAAGGCTGACAGTTACTAGAGATCGAGAACTAAAAAAGAATATCGATGCCCGCTGAAAATCTTCCGACTTCGTAAGGTATGGCAGGCGACCCGCAGGTACGCTGATAAAACTAGATTTAATCGGGCAATCAAGCAACTCAAACATCTCCTGGCCGATGCTGCAAATTAATCGGTCCAACAGAGACTAGTGAAATTGTCACCAAATGCGAATGGGACTTACAGCCTCTGGAAGGCAACAAAATACCTACCACTATCTCTTTTCCTCCCTTATTAGAACTGGCGCGTACAGACCACGAAAAAATCTCAGGCCTTTGCTTCGTACCTAGTCAACATATTTAAGCCAAACAGTGCCCATGGTCCTGAAGATCCAGGAATTGAGCTTATACTTAATCGAGATCTACAACAGTGCCTAGCACTAAAACCTACCTCACCATGAGAAATACTGAGACTCATAAGAGAAATGGATCCTAATAAAGCACCTCGATTTGATCTAATGACCCCTCTGATAATAGTGCTAAAAGAGCTTCCTAAGAAGTGAATTACCTACTTGACAATCCTTATCAATGCTACACTAAGAACCAAGCATTTTCCTGCGCTTTGGAAAACATCACAAATTATCATGATTGATAAACCTGGTAAACCGCCTAATGAAGTCTCGTCTTATCGACGAGTCTGACACCAGTATTGTCAAAATTGTGAGAAAGGATTATTCTAGCATGCTTATCCCACTGCCTAGACATTATATAATACCAGACCATCAATTTGGATTTCGGAAACACCATTCAACAATAGAGCAGGTACACAGAATCTATAGTACAATAAGACAATGTCTAGAAAAGAAAGAATACTGCTCCGCGGCTTTCCTAGATGTACAACAGGCCTTCGACAGAGTTTGGAATAAAGGGCTAATTTGCAAAATTAAAAAATATCTTCCACACTCTTTCGTCCAGCTAATGAGTTCCTATCTCAGTGACCGAAAGTTCCAAGTCAAACTTCGTGGGACTTATGGGATCCTGCTGTGATCCACAGTAAGCGCGACAAATGTAATGTTTCTCCAGAGAGCTTAGAACAACATACTGCGGCTCCTTTCATCGGCTCCCTGGTTCGCCCGCAACACGGAGATTCACGAGTATCTGGAGATACCAACAATTGGTGAAGAAATAAAACGCTACACAGACAAATACATAGAACGTCTAGCAACTCACCCTAACTCACTGTCTAGTAACCGTTTACAGCAAAACCCCATTAGAAGATTGAAGAGAGCAGATGTGCTCAGAAATTGAGGGGAGTTAGAGCAGTGGGCCTACCTTTCCAAACCCCATACTTCATACCACAAACCTGGTCATAGTCATTAGACTGATAGCAGGTAGACTCAAGGAAAAAATAAAGGTTTATATTTATACAAATCTGAAACTATAGAATTCCGAGACTTAGAGAGGGAAAAACGAAGATATATTAGGAATTTAATAGTCATTAAAATGTTAAAATTGTCGAAAATTAATACAAATACTGAAATCAAATGAACAAATGACGAATTGTACATAAAAAGGCCACGTGTTTTTAGTCAATATTTTTATATAAAGTATTAATTACATTTGGTTTTCGAATTTATGACATATTTATATTTTATGAAAAATAGTCGTCGTCGTCGTCGTCGCTTCAACCGATGGACGTCCACTGCTGGACATAGGTCTCACGTAATGATGTCCACAAGGCCCGATCTTGCGCCGCCTGGCTCCAGCGGCTACCGGCGACCCTCTTTATGTCGTCGGTCCACCTTGTGGGGGGTCTCCCTACACTGCGCCGCCCGGTGCGGGGTCGCCACTCCAGCACCTTCGGGCCCCAACGTCCATCGGTCCGTCGGACTATGTGCCCCGCCCATTGCCACTTCAGGTTCGCGATTCGTAGGGCTATGTCGATGACTTTGGATGACTGGTCGATGGTCGATAATATACGAAAAGTAGTATATTAAATTAATAAATAACGAGTTGCAAATTAAATGAATTAGCATAAAAACGCTGCACATCTTCGTGACGCTAATCACGCGATTCATCGGTAAAAGACTTATTTTCTTGTGAGTCATGTAATCACACTATCCAAAATTCTCAAAATTAGTAAAATTTTGTCTAGGGTGATGTAAAAGACAACGTATTCTATATTTTTTAATTAAAAAGGCATGCTTAAGCCGGCGAAAATGAGGACGTAAAGAAAGATTTTCTGTAAAATTAGTTTAAGTGAATTGTGAAGATCAATCAATCAAGACGTTTCAGGCGATATTTCTACTCCTTTTCTATGTTCTCAAATAAACTGTTTTCTCATGTGCTCATATGTTAACATAAAATGAAAAAAGGCCGGTGTCGTTAATTCAATTACAGTCAACTGACACGATCAAAGGATATTCTACCACATTGAAAACCAGGTGTTTTATTTTTTATATGACAGTCTCGCTAGCATAAAGATGCGCTGACTTGCATAAAAATTATAAAGAAGATGTTTAGAGGTTAGGTATTGAAAGTTTAAAGGTTAGAGACTTCGACTTAAAAAACTGCGTGTTTACAAAGTACATCAAAACTTCTTTGGCAAACTACTTTTAAATCTTGTTTATATTTATACACATCTAAAATTTAGATTTCCGAGAGTTAGAGAGAGGGAAAAAGGTAGATATGTTAGGAATTTAATTGTTATTAATATAATAAAAGTGTCGAAAGTTACATACAAATAATTTATTGAAATCTGAAATGACGAATTGTAAACAAAAATGACACTTGTTTTTTTTTGTCAATATTAGAAATTATTAATTACATTTATTAAACGCTGCACATCTTCGTCACGACAATCACGCGATTCGTCCGTATAAAAATTACCCTCATGTGCCTAAAGAGGTTTCACTTCATAATATTATTTTCGCTTTTAGCTACTATACATTTAACTATAAGATTCATGTTTTATAGTCGCTCACTAATTTGTAGGAGAGAGAGCTGCTAGAGCTAAGACCCACCACGCTGCTGTACTGCGGGTTGGCAGGCATAGAACATACAAAAGTGCACTCTTTATTCTTTCACTCACATAGACCGATGTGACGAAAATCCGACACGGCCGCCGAGAGATTGGGTGCAGGACCTACATCTTAAGGCACGGAGGTGGATCACACCGCCAACTTCCCAACTTCGGGCAAATATTGAGAAAATCATTAATAGAAAAGTCAATATCTATTTTTAAGTTGGCCCGACTTGGGACTCAAACCCAGGACCTTATGACTATGGCCGAATATACTAACAGTTGCAGGCAGCAGCCCTCATTCCTATGAGTGAGGAGGCTTCTGCCTTGCAGTGGGACGTTAAGAAGCTACTACTTACCTGTACCTTTACTAATTTGTAGGTTAAGGTGTAATACTATTCTCAGATTATTATATTACACATTTTACTCCAGTGATGACATACGTTTTTGAGACGTGGTCGCTGACTATGGGCCTCATGCGGACGCTCAGAGTCACTCAGCGTGCGATGGAGAGGACTATGCTCGGAGTTTCGCGTGATCGAACCAGAAATAAGGAGATCCGTAGCAGAACCAGAGTCACCGACATAGTCCAACGAATCACGAACCTGAAGGAGCAATGGGCGGGGCACATAGTCCGAAGGACCGATGGAGGTTGGGGTCCGAAGGTGCTGGAGTGGTGATCCCGCACCAGGCGGCGCAGCGTAGGTAGACCGCTCACAAGGTGGACCGATGATATAAAAGATCGGGTCTTGTGAACGTCATTACTTGAAAACTATGCCCAGCAGTGGACGTCCATCGGTTGAAGCGAAGACGACGACGAAAACGCAATTCTAATAGACAACGTTGATACAATCTGAGAGCTGTCACATGTCGAATGTCTCCCAATCTCATTTGCCACACTTTGTAAAACTTTCCACTCAAAAAAAATTAGTCCAGCAATCACGGTCAACGTTATGATTAAACTTGAGGCAATTTCCGGAATTGCATTAGACCGGAAGTAGCTCATGTAAACATTTTACTGATATAATTAGGAAGACCTCAACCTATTAAACAAATATAACAATTTAATAGCAACAAATTAAATAATAATGATCGCTAACACATATCACCACCTTACCAACAAAGAAAGGTAACTTACCTCTTATCAAGTCAACGCACTTCCATCATCGACTATCATTTACCATGAGATGAGGCAACAGTCGAGCATTATACCCTGTTGCCAATTAAAAAACTAAACGATATCAGCTAAGATACAACATTGTAGTTCAACTTCGGTCTTAAACTAGTAACTATACTGTAAATAACTTGTCAAATCTCCGTATAATAACACTACGCTGAAGTGCTAAAATATTATCATTAAAAGAAAAAGTGAAAAGTTATAAAAAATGACGGCACTCATTAAAAGGACGGGAAAGAAAAATATTATGAAAGCTATTTGTCTACTTACTTAAGACCGTCTCGGACGCGAAAACATCCATTGAATAAAGATATCTGAGAATCTCGGCGAGATAAGCCTTAAATGAGATGCATCCCCGGAACTCATTCTAAGAAATAAATGAAAATATTATAGAAGCACTTCAGTTTTTTATACGATTGAAAGAAAAACTCGAACATCTTCGAACAAGTTTTCACAAATTGATTTCACGATAACATCGTTTAATATTAATACTTTTCAATGAAATTTTATTTTATGTCTTATTAGCTGATCCTGACAGCATCTCACCTATAGTTCCCTATTCTGAGGATATTTGGGGAAATCTAGCTCGAATGATCAATCTAAGGTAAGCAGGCAGGCCTCCTCACTAATATACGAGAAGGGTTTTAGAGCATCGACCCACCATGTTGCTCTACTGCAGATTGGCAGGCATTGTACACAAGAGCATCTCTATTTCTTTTCTCTCATAATCCGATGAGACGGCAATCCGATCCGGGGACTCGAACCCAGGACCTCAAAGTAGTAGTTGACCAATCAGTAAATCTTCAAGTACAGACACAAGAAAATCATTAAAATCGGTGATTTTAATCACATATACTGTATCCAACACTCTCAATCAGATCCTGTAAATATATGAGGAAACGACAGGTTAGTGACTGTGATCTCACCTGATGATATGTGATGATACAGTCTAAGATGAAAGCGAGCTAATATGGTAAGAGGCAATTTACTTCTTATGGTTTCTACTCAACATAACACTGGAACACAAATCTCTAACTTGGCGGTATGTTCTTGTAGGTGGTAACTAGCTGCGACCAAAGCCTCCCATCATTCCAGACTCAAACAATCTGTTATTTATCAGATCTATTTATAAGTTGAGTTCACCTATACATACATACATACAGATAGATACATGAGTCAAGAAGAAAGGTATCTATATACATTATCTATATATATTATATACATATCTTTACTTAGTTTTAGTTTTATAGGCTGCAGCTGAAAATCAGCGCCGTGCGTCCGGATTTTCTAACTCGGACGCATAGCAATTGCTGAGCTGCAGACCTTTTCTACATTGTTTATATATAGGTAGTAAGTTTAGTATTTTTCTTTCATTATAATTTAAGTTTGTTTGTTTATTTATGTGCAATGTAGAATAAATTTATTTTTCTTTCTTTCTTTCTTTCTTTCTTTCTTATATAAGCTGCTACCCTTTGCTGGAACAACAACCCCCACCAATTAGAAACTGTGCTACTAAGTATACATTTAAAAATAAATTAAAACAATATATGTTAAACAAGCAAAAAGAAGTAGAAAATTATGCAGCAGAGATATCTATTTCATAGCTGCACAAATATTGTGAGCCCCTTCGTAAGCTCACTCTTGCGAAGACTTGCCGATTCAGGATAAATGAAAATGCCACTCTTCTTCACAGTCACAGTCTTCACTCCAACGCTCCACCGCCTACTTGTCACCAATTTACTAACTGTTGTTTGCAGGAAACCCGGAAACAGGAACAGGAATATGGTTCGCTTTTTTTTTTTTTTTTTTTTGATTTTTTTCTTGCCTCTTCTTTTCTTTTGCCTCTTCGCGTTTCTGAACAAGTTCTTGCTGCCCAACAGGCACGATAGAACGTAGCTCGTCATTATACTTCAATGACGATTCAAACTGCTGTACATTTTCATACAAAGGCGCATTTGCAACGGGAACTTTAACAGTTTTGTTATATAAAGCTTTCATTGCATTATAATTGGGGCTGCAGGCGCCGGTCTCAGATTCTGAAGAAGAATTTGATGTCATTTTTGAGTAGCTTTTCTATAAATCGCAACCAAAAACCGTGTACCAAATACAATAACAAAATTTGACAAATGGCATTGACATATGACAACTTAATTTTTTTCAATGCCCTGGATTCTGAGCCTTACAACTGATATAACCTCACCTGACAGATGTCATAATTTCATAAGTTTGTTTGTAGGTGTTACATTTATTTAAAAAAAGTGTCTGGTTATTGATATACTATTGAGACATTAAAAAAATATTTCCGACAGTTAATTTTAAATTGATTTCTTTAGTATTAAACATCTATATAGCAATGATCTCTAACATTTGCAAGCGATTTGCAAACGGTACATAATTTACACTGACATTGCAGTCATAGCGATCTCGTGATAGAATGTTGAAGGCTCTTCCTAACTCAGTTAATGTTTTTAATTACGGCAATTACGAAAGCAATAAACTAGAATAACATTCAATGCCTTATTTGTTTTTTCTTAAAATTTATCAAAGGCAGTCAAGATTTGCTAGTCAACGATAGATGGCGTTGTTTGTCAGTTGACAGTTTTGATCAAAATGGTACGTTTTAACAGATTACTGTTATAAAACCATTAATATTGTCTCAAAATGGTAATTACATGTTAATGTTATATGTTATTTGTCTATATATCGAATGAATTAGATTTTATCTTGACATGTCGAACTCATTGCCAATGTTGCGATAGTATACAACAAGGTCTTCGTAATAGTATGCAGTAGGAAGTAAACTAATCAAGGTCGACTGGAATTTATCTGCTAAGCGAGCAACAAGGGAAAAATGTTATGAAGTTATATATTTGCAGTTTTAGTAATANCGTAAGCTCACTCTTGCGAAGACTTGCCGGTTCAGGATAAATGAAAATGCCACCAGATTCTTCACTCCAACGCTCCGCCGCCTACTTGTCACCAATTTACTAACTGTTGTTTGCAGGAAACCCGGAAACAGGAACAGGAATATGGTTCGCCGAAAGTGGCTATCTAATGTATGTTTTTTACGACTGACAAACGTGCACTATTGTGACAAGCAAACGACGGGGGTTATCGATTTATTGGATAAAATCTGATTCCTATGATTGGCGTTTTATTTATTACCAATCACAGGGACTACATTAATTACAAAAATAATTCTATTTTTAGAGATGACAAATATGTGTATACTATATATATATATAATGTTTGTAGCTATAGCAGCTACAAACATTATATACATACTTATAAATATCGGACTCTAAGTTAAAACAAAATACTATACAAACGAACGATGTTTAACAATATTATTTAAATTAAAGGGAAAGTAGATTTACAAATTAAAAGGGAAAAAGTCGCGAACAAATATAGTTTACCTTTTTATTATTGTTATCATTTTTCTTTTAATTAACTATTTCTATTTTTATGATGATTTTTTAATTTTGCTATTTACCTGTTATTCGCTTAATTTTCATTTTATTGTTAATTAAGTCTTATTTTATTTTTATTTTTTTAATCTTCATGCCGAATTTGTAAATATTTGGTTAAGACTGGATTTTGTATTTTAATGTTATTATGTGTAAATGTTCATTTGTTTTCTTTATTTTTTATTGTAGTTAGCTGTTTATTTTAATTTAAATATTCTGTGGCGTCACCAGCGGTCTCAGCTGAAAATCAGCGTCGTGTGTTCCAAAACACACGAAAACAGCTGAGCTGTAAACCCTTTCCAGGTGGTGTTACAGACAGTAATACTGCGAAGTTATATTAAGTAAGAATACTGTATGTAATACAACTTTTGAATAAATGCTTTTGCTTTCTTTCTATTATATATTTATTAGTCGATCCATTCTTACAATACAAAACTCTTTATTAAACACTCAATACATTAAAAAAAATACAGTTGAGATGTAATCGTATACATTATGGAGTCCAATTGGCGGCCTTATCAGACAGAAATGGTTAGAAGGACAACAAGAAGCAGAAAGGTGTTTGAATAATTAATAAAAACAGTATCAATTTTGACAGGAAGTACTCTTTTACCATCTTTTTAAATAAATTGTAAGACTGAGCATATTTTATATTGATAGGAAGTGTATTTTAAAGACGATTAAAAAAAAAGAAGTAGTGAGAAGGAGTTTATAAGACTAAGTTTTATTGCGAACGGAGTTGTCGATCACACTGGTCTGCAATGAAATTCTCCTTTAAAAAATTTTGACATAAATATGACGATTCATGTTCTGAATCTATCCCCGTTGGCCGATTTTTTCCATCACATCGAAGTTTTATTCCATCATCGTAGTCGTCGTCGTCGCTTCAACCGATTCCATCCATTTACATCATCAGTGACGCGGAATTGAAGGAAGGAAATTTTGTACCCATCTATAACACTGAGTATAAAGTTATTAAATGGAAATAAAGATGTATTCATCTCTATTTCCATTTAATAATCAATACTGATTAAATAAATTTACCTTATATACGTTGTTATATATTCTGCAGAAAGATGTCAATTTTGTCTTTTCATATATCAAATTGTATAAACACCTGTACAATAAAGCACATAAATTCTTGGATTAAAGAAACATAAAAGCACAAACTTTTTGCTTCAAATTGCTACATGATGAGCAAACAAATAATGTATCTGTAGCTCGTATGTCATCCATCATCTGAGCTTGATAACGGTATACTACGAAGGTCCCTTCCTCCGTGTCAGATAAAGTGTATCTTGTAACCTCGTTACTTAAAAAAAATGTATTAAGAGATGTTCCATTTCATTTTTAAACTAATCCTCAATTTTAATAAAGGATGCCTTATGGTAAATTAAATTCATCTTCAGAAACAAATAATATAAAAACAATTAAAGCAAGTCCTACGCTATCTAGCGTAAACTGATTAAAATTCAAATTAAAAGATTTTCTGCCCTTGTTTCTTTGTACAACCAAAAAAGCATACAACAATCACGGTCGGGGTATCCTTTGCTTATTAAAACCATTACAGGAGAATTTTATCTAGACTATTGCAATTCACTTGCCATCGATGGCGCTGTACTATAATAGAGTTATATCTATAAGCGGATAAGAAAATAAATAAAATAGTTCTACTTGTATTTTTTTAAGCTCTAAAGACCAGGGGTCTCAATATCTTCATCTCATGAGATTTGTGGACCGCACCAATATACTCATCCGAATTGTGGTCCGCAACAACATGGTCATGACATTTGTGCCTTGCACGATTATCCTCATAAAATTTGTGGCTCGCAACAATATGGTCAAACTATTTGTAGCTTGCAAGAATGTTCTCATGAAATTTGTGGGTCGTAACAATATGGTCATACCATTTGTGGACCGCACCAATATACTAATCAGAATTGTGTTCCATAACAATATGATCATGACCTTTGTGCCTTACACGAATATTCTCATAAAATTTGTGGCTCGTAACACTATGGTCATACCAATTGTAGACCGCACTAATCTACTCTTCAGAATTGTGGTCCACAACAATATGATCATGACATTTGTGCCTTGCACGGATATCCTCATAAAATTTGGGACTCGTAACGATATGGTTAAACTATTTGTGGCTTGCATGAATATTCTCATAAAATTTGTGACTCGTGACAATATAGGCATACCATTTGTGGTTTGCACGAATATCCTCATAAAATTTGTAGCCCACACCAATATGGTCATAACATTTGTGGCTCGTAGCAATATGGTGATACCATTCGTAGTCCGTACCAATATACTCATAAGAATTGTGGTCCGCAATAATATGCTCATAACATTTGTGGCATGCACGAATATGCTTATAAAATTTGTGGCTCGTAACTATATGGTCATACCATTTGTGGCCCACACCAATATGGTCATAACATTTGTGGCTCGTAGCAATATGGTGATATCATTTGTAGTCCGCACCAATATACTCATAAGAATTGTAGTCCCCAACAATATGCTCATAACATTTGTGGCTTGCACGAATATCCTTATAAAATTTGTGACTCGCAACAATATGATTATACCATTTGTAGCCCACATCAATATACTCATAACATTTGTGGCTTCCATAAGAACAGGCAGCTAAAAACTTAAGCTATATAAAAGATACATAAAACATTGTGTTATTAAAAACCTCCTTGGTCTTTAATAAAATAATTTCTAATGAAAATACGTTATTACTTTACCTGCAAAAACGATTGTTGCGGATACGAAAATGTTTTGGGACAAAATATTTTCTTGACACAAAACAAATTTTAATTAGGAAACTTTAGCTTAGCCAAGGAACATGAAATAAACAAAAGCAACACCTGTATTAATTACATTACAAACATAATGATACAATGGACCTTTGTATCGCTGGTTTCTCAGCAACCAGCCCTTTGTGCCGGGAGTTCATCACCCTAACTGCCGTTCCCTTAATGTTTTCACTTAAGTTCCTGGAACAACATACCAAAATATTTCATGTGGTATAACTTTCATCTGAATGTCTAGCGCTTAGGGTTTACGTGAGCAACAGGCCCTTTCATTTTACAAGAATAATATACTCGTAGACCTAAAATGAAAGTGAAAAACATAATTCCACTAATAGCTTATTGTCTTGATAGGTCTTGTCCTAATTGTCAATCTTTAACAAAATATTTTTTGTTCATCGGCTAATGTTGACATAACTAGTGGTCGCACAGAGGTTAATATTCGACAACTACACATTAGTTTATAAGTTAGAACATTATTAAGGTTCTATTATCGAAGCTTATTAATATTACATACATACATAGCTTAACGCCTAACTCCCATTCAGGGGTAGGCAGAGACCACGTTCTTCCACTTGCCACAATCCTTGCAAATCTTCTTCTCTTCGCTTCTTCTTCTTCTTCTTCTCTTCCGCTTCTCTCTTCGCTTCTTTCATTCTAATTAAACCTGTCATAGAAGTTCGTCGATTTAGAGTACTTTTGACCTGGCTCTTTTTAAAATGTCCTGGATTTGACCCAGGATCGTTCGCCTTTGGCTTCCTTTTCCAACTATCCCATTCCCTCTAGACCCATAAAGCCTTTTTTTCAGTCTCCATTACCAAACCCAAACCAATTAAGCATATCTTTCTCAATTTTAGTCGTAACTACATCTTCTTTTATACCACAACATTCTCTTATCACACTATTTCTTCATTGTCACTCAGTTTCAACCCACTCTTACTTCTGAACGCTCTCATCTCTACCGCATTTATTTTACTTTTATGCTTCTTCTGCCATTCCCAACTTTCACTACCATACATAAGTGTTGGCACCAACACTTCTCTATGCGCAGCCAGTCTGGCCCTTTGAGACACCATCTTGCTATTCATAATCTTTCTTTAATTCTTTAATTCTAGTTCCATCTGTTGTAAATTTAAATCCCAAGTATACAAATTCTTTAACAAATAAATTCAAGCACACAAATTCTATATTATAATATTGTATTCTCTAAAAAACTTCTTGCAATATTATATTTATATAAAAATTCGTCCCTTTTCACTATGCCACAGAATCATGCACGCACGGCTGAACCAATTTCGATAATTCTTTGTTGTTCTAATTTGTTATAATCGGCAGAAACTTCTTATGAAAGAAATAAATAACAAAGTTACTTAGAATATCAGAAATTTTAAGTAAACTTAACTACTATAATAAGTTTTCTAATGTAACCTCTTTAGTGCTTTTGTGCAATAAAAACTTTTTTTAGGTAAACTTATGGCGTTTGACATATTTGTCAGCAATTGACAGCTACGCATTAATACCCTGTATCCGTGTGTGTAATGTTTTATTAGTTTAATTATGAACTAAACTATATTTTACACTTAGCAGTCCGCTCAATTTTCGTAAAATTACATTTATAGGTTTTGCTTCACTTATTAATATATATATATATATATGTGTATATATATATATATATATATATATATATGCTTTATTTTACGAAAAAATATACAGCGCTATCTTTTTACAAACCAAAATATTCACTTCTTCTTCATATAAGTTTAACTGTGCTAATTTCCTTTATTAATTGTAACAAAGAGAGTGCCTTAAATACGATTGATGTTATAATTATTTGTAATTGCATCACAATTTTCCTCGTAAAATTTCTTCTATTCATTCTTTTTCGTTAAGTTTTCCTTCCTTTTCTTTCATTTTAAAAATATGGCAGGCATGTCCCGCTTATTATAAAATTCCGAATAATATCTCGGTTCCAGTTATTGTTCTGTATTAAAGCGAAACAAATTTATATGGACATTGCGCTTTCCTCATAAAATGTTCACTATGAAATAAAAAATATATATTGAGCGAGGGATTTCCATTTTGCTACAAACTTCATATACTTATAATCGCGTGGTTCTAAGAATAATAAGCGAATGAAGACAACGGAGATTCATTTTACGTTTTAATTTTGTCCCGATTGATATGTCTTATGCCCGATTTCATCAAGCTTCGCTAAACTTTATATGTCCCCTTTATACATTTAAGGGCTAGTTTAGAGAATTGTTTTTATAGTTAAGGAGTCATCCAACTATGTGCTGCTTTAGGGAAAATCGGTAAAATCGGGAATTAGTCTATAACACTCAATAAGAAAATTTTATAATATAGAAATGCATAATAAAAAACAAATAATTAGCTGGCTTTGTTCCGAATTAGGACATAGGATAGGATTAACATTTTTCTTATTTTTTAGTTATTTCGGGATCCGTTTAGTATGAAATCTTCTGTGAAATAAGTTACATAACGTGCTTCTATACATACCCGCTTTAGACTTGGACACCATTCAATCGATGTGGCTTAATACACATATGGATTTAAGCCTTTAAGATTTTAAGTGATTTTAATTCACTGATTCAGTCACGAGGTATTTAAAACTTCTACATCACTTTTTATATATGAATTGTAAACACTCTTTGGTAGCTTTATAAAAGTAAGTAGTAATAATACTTTGATGTAAATTACTTATTCTATCTAAGTCCAATGTCAATCCTTAGTATATCGTCGTTTGATATTTATAGTTTTCTCTGTTCTTGAGTCTTCCTTAAAAATACCACTACACTATACTGTGTGACTGAACTTTCCCTTACTCAAAATTATGTCGGTCACATCCAGAAGTTTACGTTATACGACTGCCTCATTTGGTCTAGTGGATAGCACGTTCGACTACAGACTGGAGGTCCTTGGTTCGATTCCCAGGTCGGGCAATTCAAAAATCGGTATTCTATTAAGATTTTTTCAATATTTGCCCGAAGTTGGCGATGTGCTCCTTTTGCTTTGCTAGCAGAGGTCCTGGGTTCGATCCTCAGTAGGGCGAATATAGGAAATTGCATTTTCTAATTTGAATGAGTCTGGCCTGGTAGTGGGCTTCAGTCGCAGCTAATTATCAGCCTACTACCAAAGACGTACCGCCGAGCAAAAGATTGCGTTCCGTTCCATTCCGATGCTGTGTACAAACCATAATAGATAGATTGACTCTTATGATGATAAGCGTGTTTCAATCTTAGACTGTATCGTCACTTAGCTCCATGTGTAACTACAGTCAAAAGCTAAACTGTCAGCAATAAAAAGGATGACATCACGGGAGACAGCTAGTAACAAATAGAATCATTCCATTTTAATAAAAATATAACAAACCCGTCAACCAACAATTGTAAATCCATGAAAGTTTTATAAAATGTCATATCAACTTTTGACAAATATTGTTTCATGCTATGGGAATTCGTTGAATGAATTTAACAGTGTTTGAATATTCAACACAACTTTGTCAATAAATTAAATCGTTTGTGATTTTTTTCTTTCAACGTCATTATGACTCGAATGTAATATTGTCATATACATTTTCTAAAGTAGTCAACAAATACATTTCAATGTAACACTTTATATTAATGAGGTACAGAATTGTATTTATCAAATAGATCGAGGTTTGCTTTTCAGAAAAAAATATTTGGTCTTTGCATGTAATGAAACATCATTGCATCAACTAAATTAACTGTACGATGTGATGCTGGAAACATCAATGGTCCCTATTTTGTTTTTAATGAACAAGGTGTTGAAGTTATTGTTACTGCTGAACGGTACCAAGATATGTTTCATTAGCATGGTGAGCTAGATCTCCGAAGTTAACAGGACTAGACTTCTCTTATGGGATGTTTGAAAACCAAAACAAAATGTGAATAAACCTCAAACGAATCAACATGTTAAAGACATTATTCGTCAATAAATTGAAGAAATTCAGTCTGTCATGAAAGGATGTCATGAAATTGCCTAGAAAAGAGCCGAAAGTTGCATAGCGAATCACGGTCTCCATTAAACCGATATAATTTTCCTATCAAAACCGAAAAAAATGTAAAGACCAAATAAACTCTTTATGAAAACTAAACCTACTTATCTTTACTTTGAACAAAGTTAAAGGCAATCAAAATGGTAGCCTTTTGCCTCGCCCTGTATTTATATCTAAAATGTAACCATTATTATCTTTAAAAAAAATTAATTTAAACAATAAATTATTATTCAGTAACTAATGAAATACATAATATGCATTGTATATTTCATGTAGATTCAAACTGCTCTTAACAAAGTTTTATTAAAATTGATATTTTATGCAAGAAATGATAAACTAAAATTCGAAAGCTTAGCTGAGCAATTTTCTGTGTCTTCTTATATAAACCTATTCAGAGTTGTCTCTTTAGAAGTCTTACCATTAGACTTCTAGTTGGAGTTTTATGCTTAAGCGGAAATAACAAATTCTATGATCACTCCTTTTTATGAGACGTCCGCCAAGAAAATGTAGCATAGCAGAATAAATATAGCCGGGGAAAAAAGCCATCAATTCTACTAGAGCTAATGCACTGAGAAAGGTTGATACGATTAATTTTATTAGCACGATAACACGTTTTTATTTTACTATGGCGTGACCGGAAGTAGCGAATTGATTACTCTAATATTACCAAAAGGCCTTTGTGATTAACCTAACTTTTATATAAGACTGTATTGCAAGCTAGCCATTAGCCAGTACCTTTTTGATGTGGTAATTTAATTCAATCAATAAAATCAAAATAGTCTTTATTTAAATAGGATCAAAAGGCACTTTTGAATCGTCAGAAGTATGTCCGTTGACAACAAGGATTCTCCTGCAAAAGAACCGGTAAGAAACTCAGCAGATACTCCTTTAAATATAGTTTTGTAGGTAACAATGTGTCATATTTTGCTTTTCTGTGCTACTGGAACCAATTGCAAACATTTTTGTCACTTAAATAATAATGTAAATCAATCAAACACTATGTATTCAAGAAAGCTTATCAAACCGCTCTTGTGAACAGTTGAGCTTTTGTAGATCCGACTTTTTCAATGGAACTTGAAATCTTTTTATATAAATTAAAGTAATGGTTCACCGCGGTGTTACTACCAGATTTCTCGTTTCCGTAAGAATAAGGGTAAAACTTTGTATATCCTAGAACACAACTTTAATTATACTTTCTCATAGCATATATAACCTTTATAGTTGTAGTTAAGTGTAAGAAATCAAAGGTTATTTATTATTTATAAAAACATGGTATTGAAAGTTGGATATGACAGAAGAAGCATAGAAGTAAAATAAATGCGGTAGAGAAGATAGCGTATAAGATATATAAGTAGATTGAACCTGAGCGACAAAGCAAGAAATAGTGTGATAAGAGAACGTTGTGGTATAAAAGAAGATGTAGTGACTAAAATTGAGAAAGGTTTGCTTAGATGGTTTGGGCATGTAGAGAGAATGAATGAAAGGAGGCTGACAAAAAGGATTTATGAGTCAAGAGTNTGAGCTCTTGTAGATCCGACTTTTTCAATGGAACTTGAAATCTATTTATATAAATTAAAGTAATGGTTCACCGCGGTGATTAGATTTCTCTTTTCCGTAAGAATAAGGGTAAAACTTTGTATATCCTAGAAGACAACTTTAATAGTACTTTCTCATAACATATATAACCTTTATAGTTGTAGTTAAGTGTAAGAAATCAAAAAATATTAATTGTTTATAAAAACATGGTATTGAAAGTTGGATATGACAGAAGAAGCATAGAAGTAAAATAAATGCGGTAGAGATGATAGCGTATAAGAAGTATAAGTAGATTGAACCTGAGTGACAAAGCAAGAAATAGTGTGGTAAGAGAACGTTGTGGTATAAAAGATGATGTAGTGACTAAAATTGAGAAAGGTATCCTTACATGGGTTGGGCACGTAGAGAGAATGAATGAGAGAAGACTGACAAAAAGGATTCATGAGTCAAGAGTGAATGCGAAAGTTTGAAGGGGAAGACCAAGGCGAACGTTCCTGGACCAAATCCAGGACATTTTAAATAAGGGCCAGGTCAAGAGTACTCTAAACCGACGAACTTGTGTGAAAGGTTTAATGAGAATGAGAGAAGCGAAGGAGCTTTATAACATGAGCTATCTGACTAAGAATGTCTCGTCAAAATCGGTACAATCGTTACTGGGATTAACCGGAACACAAAGACAAAGAGACAAATCTAATTTACATATTTTTTATATAAAACTGGTCTGCCTAATTGGTCTAGTGTTCAGCTTGTTCGGCTAAAGACATAAAGTCCTGGGTTCGATTCCCAAGTCGGACGAATTCAAAGATCGATATTGAGTTATCTATTAAAATGTTCTCAATATTTGACCGAAGTTGAGAAGTTGCTCCACCCCTGCGCCTCGGAGAGCACGTTAAGCTGTCGGTCCTGCGCCTGAACGCTCTCCGGTCGTTTCGGATTTCGAAGGTGAAGTAATAGAAAATGCAATAACACTGCCTGCCAAGCGGCAGTGAAGCAATATGGTGGGTCTCTTAAAGCCTATAAGCTCTCTCCTATAAGTAAGGAGGCCTGTGGACCAGCAGTGGGTCGTTAATAGGCTGCTACTTACTTTACTGTATATACCATCACATGCCACTGCATTTAATGAAAAAGCTATGACAAACAGACAAACCAAATTCATTTATTTATTTAAGTTAAATGAGATTACGTGGGTTTCCTACATATTTATAAAATAATGCTTCTTCAAATATTACTTTGCATTTTGTTGCTTCTCAATTTCTATTTCTTTCAAATACACATATGCTTTAAATTATAACACTCACTCTATTGGAAACGGTGAGACGACATGGTATTTAAATACGTCGAAATTCATAAAGGTTAAATGTACTTATGCAGTTATATTTAGATAACTTTGGTAACAACAGAAATAGATGCTTCTTTAGAACATTGTATAAGTTGACTGGTGTTAATTATAAAGATTCTACTCTAAAAGGGGAGCTAAATTTATACTTGACACTTTCTATATCCTAAAATCTTTATGCTAAGTGCAGAATATTTACGTTCTATGAACTATAAAGTCTCCAAATGCTTTTATTTCTCAGATTTATGTCATACAATTTACATATGTAATATAAAACAAGTAATATAAAATATATAATCAACCTCGACCTTTATATGTGAGCTGTCAATAGATGGCGCTATACAATTTTTTGCAAAATAAAGTCAATTATCTAATTATTATTTGAAAAAACTGTATTAATATTAGGTGTCATCCACTACACATTGTGGATGCTATGATTGGCGAGGAGTCTGGTTGGAGAGCAATGACCTCCTTCTGCGAGGCTGTCATCCTGCAGAAGGAGGCACTACACAGACTAAGGGAGCTTATGGCAGGTGCAACTCCCTCTCGCCGAACTAGGTGTGGCGCCAGAAGGCGCAATCTTGCGCGCCTGCTCTTCCTGAACTATTCCCTTAAGTCGGATTCATTTGGAGTGCTAGAACTAAATGCGTCAGCGGACACATGGATAAAGAGGGTTCCGCTGGGTTTCAGTGGATATCCTGGTCCCATACTCCCGGATGAAGTATGGAATAATGGGATATAAAGTAGCACTATTTTCCTAGTAAAAAAAGGTCACCTTCTACAAATATAAAAAAAATATCTTTATTGGTTGAACTCGCGGTATCTCCTTAGTACGATCAACGTTGGTATATTCATCATCAATAGTTAGCTTTTCAAGCCTAATTGAGTAAAGAATATTTTGTTTTTGATTAAATATTCTTTGAGTATGTATTTGCCCAATTTTATTTTTGGTCGTAGATCGTTCAGATTGTTACTAGAATCCGTATTGTAAGCACTGCCGGGAACATCTAATAGGTTAGTATTATTTTAATCTATGAGTATTTGATCTTGAGATAATGTTGTCTATTTATACATCAAGATTCTTTTTACCTTTTAAAGATGCGTATTAAATGGGTAAGACAGGCGTTAATTATAGAGATACCTAATGCTAAAAGAGGGGAGGCTAAATTTATCACAAAATCTGATGCTTAAACGAGTCGGGGGCTTTTTTCTGACAAAATGGACAGAAATAATTAAGACACGAGACGAAGCGTAGCTGCTTTGACTGTAATAAAACACTCGAGCTTGACTGATGACACCCACTAAGGCGGCCATACATCACGTGAAGAGATAAAATATCCGAGTCTTTCTTCGGTAAACATCATTTTATTTGTTTTCACTTCGTTAGCGTCATGAGAATTGAATTGTTGGTTTTTCGAACTTTTTGCAGCTCACAATGGAGACGACATTACTAATGTTGTATTATGAGTGTTTGCTTCACAAATTGATATTAACTTAGCCTTAGAACTACTACTACTACTACTACTAACAAGGCTAGCTGACATAAATATTACGACAAAATTAGTTTTCTGGTAATTCTATTTAAATGGCAAAGATGGGTTTATTTTATTTATTTATGATTTAATTACTCCCACACAAGAAAATAAAAATACAACTTAAGTAACATTAAAAAAAATCACGTAAGAGAGTGCGCAAAGGCGGTCTTATCATTAAAAGCGTGTATATATTTTGTTTATTTGATGTGTTATTCCAAGAGAAATATATGCAGTATAAAAAAAAATTGTAAGCTACCCTATTTCCTATGTTAAAAGTCCTTAAGCTTTTATACAGCATCTTACCGGAATGCAAATTTTTACTTGGCTACACGAATTTGCTTGTAGCATGCTAACTAGCCACAGCCGAAGCCTCCCACCAGAAAGATACATAATATCTCAGGTTAAGTTAGTAGCAGCCCATTAAGGTCCCACTACTGTGTACAAGCTACCACGCTGATATGAGAGAGGGTTTTTAGAGCATAGACTCACCACGTTGCTCTACTACCTTGTTGGCACGCATAGTATGCAAGTGTACACTCTATTCCTTCTCTCTCACATTCCGATGTGACAGCCGGAGAGAGATTAGGCGCAGGACCGATGGTTTAATGTGCTCTCCTCGGCACGGACGTGGAGCACATTGCCAACTTCCTAACTTCGGATAAATATTGAGAATATCTTTTCAGAAAACTTAATGTAGAAGTTTGAATTCCTCCGACTTGGGACTCAAACGGAAGACCTTTTATCTGTAAACAAAGGCTGACCACTAGACCATAGAATATTTATACATACACATTATTTGTATATTTAAAATATCCTTTTTCCCAGAAACTTTAGTACAAAAAAATGTTCAGTATAACTATAACATAACATACTTTTATATATTTGATCACAGTATCACCTTAGCTCATTAGATATTGCTATCAGTATTGTAATAATAGTCAACTCTTTTTCATATATCTTTAATTTTAAAAATGTATTAAAGATTTTAATTGCTTCCCCCGGTTCATAAAGGCTATTTTCCTGCAGCTCTGTCTTAAAAAGGAAGCACTTTCAAACCGCCATCCTCTACTCTGCCCTTCTTACTAAAAACTTAGGTAATTTCCAATGTCCCTTCGTATTTAAATCCAAATGAGTACGTCAGTTTAAGTATGGAAACAAAAACATAATTGATACACCTACAGATAGAACTATAGTATATATTAAGAATGATCGCTTTTGTTAATGAAATCTGGATTTCCCCATATTTCCACGAGATCAGAAAATATGCGGTAACTACATACAACTGTTAATATTATGAAACAATATAAAATGTTACTGAATCCGTATAGTACTATACTTTGAATAAATCCATAATAAATAACATGTCACAGTACTTCCAACAACAAGCATTTTTCATCGTTTTATGTGACATATCATTTTATATTTACAAGCCAATAAAACGTTTCCTTTAACGTTGAAGCGGACGGAGAGGAAAAATGATGCCTAAATAAACGGCAGTACAGATTAAAGTAAACCTCAAAGGCGTAATGGATTTCCGTTGTTGTATTCTTATAGTAATTGTCGATAAGAAAATATTTATTGACGGTACATTTTTACCGCTATATAATTTGAATCAGATTGTGTCATTGACGAGAATTGGCATAAAAACGATATTTTAATGACTACTCAGGCGTCAACAAAGTGTATACCTCCATTCCAAATCAAATCAAATCAAAAAATCTTTATTCAAGGCATATTATAGCACTATTGAATCGTCAAGTTTTTTTTTTATTTTCTTTTCCACACTCTAATTCTAATGTACGTTTGATGATGATACTCCAGAGCGACTTAAAATCTAAAGTTACGAGGGTTCGTTCGCGCCCTGATCCGAGAAGAGCCCACAACAAACTCAGTCGGGTGTTTTGTTTTTTTGTTATCATCATCATCACAATATCATATTAGTTTAATATATTTCAATTCAAATTAGAGCAGTTGGTTCACTCCCACGCGTTTCTATCGTCTATGTACTATTGCAACTTATAATACGATTTTTCTATCAACTTTCTTTTAACAGACTTTGAATTTATTAATTGAGTTTTCTAAAACCAGAATTGGGAATTCAATTCCAGAATGTGGGACTCGTGGGGTGTATTAGAATACCCAATGAAACCCATCCAAACCCACTTCATCTGAATGGGGTCCAGAAGATCGCTTGAATCCCTGGCCGAATTCGACTTAGAGTTTAATTTCAGGGAGATTAATCATTTGGGAAGTTGCCTGTTCTCTCTCCGCTCGTGTCGGATTCCCGTCACATTGGATTATGAGAGTAAAAGAATTGAGAGTGTACTTGTGTACTATGCCTAACAATTCGCAATGAAGCAGCGTGGTGGGTCTATGCTCTAAAAACCTACTCTTCTATGAGTGAGGTAACCTATGCCCAGCGGTGGGACAGAAATGGGCTACTACTTACGTTAATTTGGTAAAACTGTGCCTGCTGGCGCTCCCACTCCTTCAGAGGGAGGAAGTAATTTCGCCGTAATTTTCCTTTACCACTTTAGTGCCTCGTTCTGCGGGATGACTGCTTCACAGACTTTATGTCGTATTTAATTTAATATTACTATTATCTATTCGTTATGTAAATTGTATTAAACACTTTTAATAAAACGTATGTGATGAGTTTAAGGTGTAAGCGCGCTAACATGCCGACTGCCTCTTTGGTCTAGTGGTCAGTATCTTCGGGCCCAGAGGTTATGGGTTCGAGGCGTAATTGAAAAATAGAATAAGTTTTAATCTCTCTCCGGTCACGTCACATTGCCGCTATATCTGACTATGAGAATGAAAGAATAGAGAGTGCACTTGTGTACTATGATTGCCAAACCGCAGTGGAGTAGCGTGGTGGCTCTATGCTTTAAAAACCATCTCTCGTATAAGTGAGGAGGCCTCCGCCGAGCAGAGGATCGTTGATGGGCTGTTTCTTACCTTAAAAGTTAAAATCAAAATTAATATATCTTGTTTTCAAGTAAGTATTATATAAATACAACCAGCAATGAATCTATCACCAGCGCAGAGAAACGTCGTCGCTAGAGCAATGGTGCAAATACTTGCTTCATTGACAGAGATTCGAGGTTCGATTACCGGCAGTGTAAATATGTGATTGTATTTTCTAATTTGTCTAAATCTGGACCAGGGAATGACTATAAACATAGCTAATTACCACTCTCCCACTAAAGTTTTACGTTAGCTGTATTGGAACTATACAAGGTTCACTTTCCGGAAATTAAAACAAAATCTGCGGGTAATGCGGGTGCAATTTGACGACAAGATTTGTATATAAGTAAGTAAGTAGCAGCCCATTAACGTCCCACTACTGGGCACAGGCCTCCTCACTCCAAGGAGTGAGGGTTTTTAGATCATAGACTTACCACGCTGCTCCACTGCGGATTAGCAGGCATAGTACACAAGTGCACTCTCTATTTCTTCACGCTCATTGTCCGATGTAACGGGAATCCGACACGACCGGATAGAAATCAGGCGCAGGACCGACGGCTTAACGTGCTCTCCGAGGCACGGGTGGATCACACCGCCAACTTCCTAACTTCGGGCAAATATTGAGAAAATCTTAATAGAAAACTCAATNAATATTGAGAAAATCTGAATACAAAACTCAATATCAGGGCCCGACTCGGCACTCGAACTCAGGACCTCATGTCTGTAGTCGAACATGCTAACCACGAGGCCAATGAGGCAGATTTGTATATATTTACACATTATGTACGAGTATATCCATCTATGGGTATTATAATGTTATACATATTATTTTGTATATATACGTCTTGTTACGCATGTATCGATATTCAGATATTTGTTTATGTTTTTTGTAATACCTACCTCTTTCATCTTTTTTAACCTACCGCCTATTGAACTTATTTTCGTGTATATTATAAACGATGCCGCGTGAAACAATTACTACAAACCTAAGTCTGTATTATCACTTACCGGGAATAAAGACAGGATCAGATACTACGACGGTGATAACTAAAAAAATGCAGGATTAAATTAAATGATTTTTGATAATGGACATGTTAAGAGAAATTGCTGTCTTTAATTGCAGTAATATGAAGGTACTTCTTGAGAGGGATTAACTGCGAAGGATTTATAAGCAAAGATGTTGCCATTAGAGTGAAATTCATAAATCTATCCAACTAAAACTCAGTCGGTTAACATAAACCTCAATAAGAGAAGGTCTCGCTTTGATCTTTCGTCCCACCTTCAACTGTCACTAACTAGAGGATGGGTTGTTGCGATTTACATCTTTGATCTTAAGGGTGAAATATAAAGGGACTAATTTAATGTATTGAGTTGTAATTACTGATGATAAATTAGCAAGTTATATGAAAAAAAAAACATAAATCCTATGCCAAGTAGTATGAATTTGTTAATATCTTTATATAGAAATAAATCTTTTTAAGTGAGCTTTAGCAAAAAATATTTGAAAATATCGTCAATTACAAATCTTTGAACTTGAACAAATTAAGTAAAAATGTGTATGTATGTTAATGCTATTGTCCATTAGTTTCAATACTAATTTTAAGCACAAAGTTTATTTGAAAAAAATCGCATTTAGCGATAAGACCGCCTTTTTCACATGTATTTAGTAGTAACGTAGCATCATTTTGTTATTTTTTGATGTGTGATAAAGTATACTAATAAAATATTAACTATTCTCTGCCATACAAGAAAAATATACAATTAAATTACTATGGACTCCTAAACTACGTAAGCCCGTGATTTAGGGGCCAGTTTCACAATATATTATACTGATGATCTACATAATTAAGAGAGAAATAAAAACTTTACTATTATATTTTATAAAAATGTTACATATATTTTCTTTTATTGCGCTTTCTCTGTCTTACGTGGTCGTCAATAAACAATTCATCTACATAGGAGTTATGTGAACTTTTCAATAATTACAAAAATGGTTTTAGTCTATAAGTTGATTGATCACAGTTAAGGAAGCTGTGATATTTTAAATAATGATAAACATTATAAAAAGAGCTAGCTTAGACAAGTTCTATAGAAAAAAACTCTGTTGAAGCACAAAATACACAGATGAGGGTAGACAGTAAAATGGCATATTAAATTATGTGTTACGCTGGAGGTAAAGAGGGATAATCCTCAAAATCCCCCCCTTCTTTATTGGACACGATATATTCACAGCCCATTATTCCTAGATAGCGTATAAGCCTACAGTTTTTTATAGGATAGTTAGCATTTATATTTTCTCAGTGTTTCCATCCTACAAAGCGGGAAACTTAATGAAAAAAGCGATATATATGAAACAAGATATTGCTGCTTTGGGTGAATAAACACATTATCCAAAATTTTAATAAACGATACAGCTGAATCCAGAACAGCCATTATTTTCTTGTGTTTTAAACTAGTACTCAAATCAGCAAAACCAACACGGTGGCATCTGAAAATGTCAGTGTTAATCGTTTATTTATTTTCCTTTTATCAATTTCTAAATAGCCCACCAATAAAAGTAGCTTTTTTTAATTGTGTCACTATTCTTTTAAGCCTCAATGTATCCAAGGTGTTAGGAGACCGCTCCCGAAAACGAAGACAGATGAGTAGTACTTAATTTAAAAAAAATCTATATTTTAAAACGTTTCATTAGATTTGTTTACGCTCCATCATGTTAGCACAGCTAAAAAATAGAATACACAAAAGAACACAGCGCCAGCGAGACCGTCAAAACTTTGAATATGTGAATCTTTAAATAAGAATCCATTTTTTCCGTCTCATCATCAAAAATGTCATTAGTATCGTCTTCTTTTTCGGGAGCGGTCTCCTAACAGCGCGTATATATATACATATACTAAAAAATGTATTATCTATATAACCAAAGTACATATCTATATTATATAAACATATAGGTATACTAACTGTCTCTTGTAGTCTGTCACCCACGTAATTCATGATCTGATATGCGTAAATTCGTTATTTGTTGGATCGAATTGACAATCTAATCCATTTTTTTTCATTGCCGATAAGTCAGTGCTTGACTGCAGTCACATCTTATGGGAAGTGATAATACAGTCGAAGATGATAGTTCGCCAATCTGGTAAGAAGCAATATACCCCTTATGGTTTCTACACAGCATTGTGCCAGAACACATACTCTTTGCTTGGCGATACATCATTGCTAGTAGAGTAGTATTTAGCCGTGGCTGAAGCCTACCATCAGTCCAGATTCAGTTAAATTCGACAATGCAATTTCCTAAATTCGCCCTACCGGGGATCGAGGCCAATACCCACACCACTAAACTGGGGCCGTCAAAATTCCTGAATCCACCTGAAGACACAAAAAAATTCAACAAAATCGCTCCAGGCTGTTTTGTTTTTGAAAGTTTTAACGCTTGACTGTGATCTCACCTGTGTGGTGATGATAGAGTCTAACATGAAAGTGCACAAATCTGATAAGAGGCGAAATACCTCGTCTGATTGCTACACACCATCGTGTAACTGTATCGACCTCACTCATCAATACTTAATATAATTTTTTTTTTATATATATAAAAATATACATAACCATACTCTCGCATCTGGCATAGTTTAAAGGCATCGCTGGAGTTTAATAAATATAAATATATTTGGCCATATACGATCGTCCAGNACCGCAACACAAATATCTTTGTTTGCTGGTCTATAGGAGCAGTTCAGTTACATACACACACAGAACAATTATATATGTCGGAGTGCAATAGTATGTGGAACGCTGGTTCGTAAGCAATAGTCTGTGGAACACTGGCGCCATCTGTCTATCGGCGTGGGGCAGAGTCAATAAGTGGCAGTCCGGCACGTGTCTCTCGGTTGTTCTCGGTTGACGGCCCGCCGGTGCGGTCGACTTTTAAAACTGTCGCGTTCCTAGCTATTATAGATAATGAGTTTGTGTAAATTGATATCGGGAGCATTAAGTGATTGAACATTATAATCCGTTATAAACGTTAATGAATAAAGTGTTTGATTGTACCAACATTACCTAAGCACACCCAGAATATGGAAATTATTGATGCCATTAATGACGATGTCGGCGGAGAACCCCCATGCCCCTATACTTTGTGCTTCCTTCTCTCTTATTCTGCGACATATATATATATTAAGATACATAAGTGTATATTAATACTAAAATATAACAACATACAGGTTATGTCATACTCATACAAATAGAGCTAGATATAAATCCAGGCAATAAGAAAAAGAGCTTTTAACAAAACTGTTAGATAACTGACTTGGAATTGTGTAACATTTCAGAGGTCAAAAACAACCCTTATTTAATAATTTACAAAGTTAATTCAATTTCATGTATATATATCACATATTTAAGTAAATATATTAAAAGTCTCGGGATGTAAAACTTCCTCTTTTTCCTCAATTTTAACCAAGTAAACTGAACGTGCATAGGTAGGTAATTCCAAGACCGACTCAATTCAAGATAATGCAAGTGAAATTTCAATTCAGACTATCTCATTTCCGCAGTCATGTTTGAATATTGATGGCACTAACTAACCAAGCTGGTTCAACTTTAACTGAATCTACACGATTATATAACGACTGATAAATATTCGGAACCTGGTTCTAATAAAGGTGGAATATTTTAACAAATATTTGCATTTAATGGCAAAATAATTGATATCTCTTTAAGGGATCAGATAGATTTTTGAATGAAATCAGAAAGATTCATTTGTCCCATACTTCCAACAATTATCTTTATATTTCAAATTAAAAGTGCGTGCATATAAAGTCCACATGTCAGAAGTGACACTTCTTTGGCAAACAAATTTTTAAGTCATCTTTAAATTTAAACAAATCTAAAACTATTGATTTCCGAGACTTACTGGAGAGGAAAAAGGAAGGTATGTAAGAAATTTAATAAATTTAATTGTCATTAAAATATTAAAAGTGTCGAAAATGAATACAAATTATTTATTGAAATCTCAAATGATGAATTGTATTTAAAAATGCCACGTATTTTTGTCAATGTTAGAAATTATTAATTAAATTTAGTTTTTGAATTTAAAATTTAGAAAATAATAAAAATAGTATACTAAATCATTAAATGACAAGTAGCAGCTTAAAATACCACACGCCATTTGTGGATACTTGGATTACCTTTTTTTTCGCTGGAAAATGCTTTAACGCACTCTGGATAGAGTATACAGCTCCATCCAGGAGTGTGGGACTCACTGTAACCAGAATACCCACTAAAACCCAACGGAACCCTTTTCATCCGTATGCTGGACGCCTGATGTTCGCTAACGCATTCATCTCTGACTCAAGGATTCAAAAGAGGGGAAGCAGGCGCTCATAATTGCGCCGTTTTATACCTCCCCTTCTGCGACGGGAGGGAGGTGCATCGACCGCTCTCTCTTTGCCTTTCTAATGCCTCCTTCTGCAAAATAACAAATAATTACAGAAGGAGGTAACTGCCCTCCAGCAGGTCATGTTACCCAGCATAGCACCCACTATGCTGGGCTGAGAGAGGTCACTTCCAACCAGTGACATTAAGACGTGGCGCTGGGTGCCCCAGGCAGGGCATTCTGCCAATGTGTAAAGTAAAAAAGTAAGTAGCAGACCTTTAACGTCCCACTGCTGGGCACAGGCCTCCTCACTCCGAGGAGCGAGGGTTTTTAGAGCATAGACCCACCACGCTGCTCCACTGCGGATTGGCAGGCATAGTACACAAGTGCACTCTCTATTCCTTCACTCTCATAGTCCGATGTGACGGGAATCCGACACGACCGGAGAGAGATCAGGCGCAGGACCGACGGCTTAACGTGCTCTCCGAGGCACGGGGGTGGGTCACACCGCCAACTTCCCAACTTCGGGCAAATATTGAGGAAATCTTAATAGAAAACTCAATATTGATTTTTGAATTCTGCCAATGTGTACACATATCAACGCAGATATTAAAACTACCTAACCTTCAAATGAAATAGTACAAAAAACGCTGCACATCTTCAAGATTACGCGTTTCATCCCTTAAAAAATTACCCTCATACGCCTAAAGATGTTTTACTTCAAAAATTTACACAAAACACAAACATATTGTACACATAAAAATTCCTCATAAATCACTCTACCTATAAGTAAAAACTGCAACATAACCCGTAAAATAGAATTTGAGTTTATCGCGAACATTTAGACAAATTTTACGAAGACGTGGTTTTATAATACGTAAGGATAACAATAACATCCGTAAACTCTAATAGAATATTAGTGTTGTAAAACAATGAATAAGTCTATAAATTAAAGTGAAAATTAGAGAAAAAATTATACAAGTGAAACTTCTTAGGACGTATGAGGGTAAAATTGAAGGTGAATCGCGTGATTAGCGCCACGAAAGTGTGCAGCGTTTTTTGTGATCATTTTATTAAAGATTTGGTAGTTTTAATATTTACAAATAACATGTGGCATTTTAATTTGCCAAACGTCATTTAATAAACTGTTTTTCATAAAATATATAAAAAAAATATTTTATAAATTTTCTTTTCTCACTTATAAAATTCATAAACAAAATTTAATTGATAATTTCTATATTGACATAAAACACGTAGCATTTTTATTTACAATTCGTCGTTTGAGATTTCAATAAATTATTTGTATTAATTTTCGACACTTAATATTTCAATTAAAATCCTAACTAATTTTCATTTTTCCCTCCCTCTAAGTCTCGAAAATCTAAAGTTTTACATTTGTATGAATATAAATAAAACTTGAAAATCAGGCTGCCAAAGAAGTTACACTTCTTACATGTGTACGTTGTTCGCACGCACTTTTTTCTTCTTACCATCTCTTGATACAGTGATTAAAGTTTTATATTTCAGATATAAAAAGACTCAACAGGCGTTATTATAAAATGTTGTTCAAGCTATTCTCATTTTAGTTACCTGCTCCTAAAATATTAAATGTTTTACTACAAAATAATTTTAACAGATTGAAAACACTCGCCTGTGCAAGGACGAGATACAAAGGATTTTAATACCCGCCTCTGAAGTTTACATACAGGTATTTACTTCTGTGTAAACCTAATAATCTTGTTATACAATAATGCAAATATGGAAACAATTAACATTTTTAGTCTAGTTCAAACTTTTAAAGCTTATTACATAAAAACATACATACATAGCGTTACGCCTCATTCCCATAGTGGTAGGCAGAGACCACGTCCTTCCACTTGCCACGATCTTTGCATATCTCCTTCGCTTCTTTCACTCTCATTAAACCTTTCATATATGTTCGTCGGTTTAGAGTACTCTTGGCTTGGCCCATTGGCTAATTAAAATGTCCTGGATTTGGTCCAGGATCGTTCGCCTTGGTCTTCCCCATCCAACTTTCCCATTCACTCTTAATTCATAAATACTTTTAGTCTACTTTTATTCATTCTCTCTACATGCCCAAACCATCTAAGCAAACCCTTCTCAATTTTAACCACTATGTCTTCTTTTATACCACAACGTTCTCTTATCACACTATTTCTTACTCTGTCACTCAGTTTTAATCCACTCATGCTTCTCAACGCTCTCATCTCTACNCCCTGCATCCACTCTCCTTTCAATATCACTTTCACATGTTCCATCTTTTGTACATTTAGATCCTAAGTAAACAAATTCTTTTACCTCTTCCACTTGTTCTCCAACTATCAAAATATTGCCCTTCATCATGATAAATGGCAATTACATAAAAAGAAAGCATTAAACCTTTCACGTGAGCTTTCAATATATTGCACTGCGCAATATTTGCATAAGAAATTTAATTAATGATCAAATACTAGTTTTAAATAAGGAATTTAAACATAAGTGGATGAAACAAAAAAGCATTTCTACAGAGATGACTGTATGGAGAGTGTTAACTAATATACAATTGAGAAAAGTGACAAAAAACCTTTAAAAAAATGTTAGTTTAATGTAGCGTAATGTTTCAAAGGTATTGCTTATAAAAATTTGCTATGACATTACAAACAGAATTTAAATTAATTATATAAAAAAAAACAATATATAAATTGCTCGTTTCAAACTTTACAAACGCAAGCTTCGCTGAGCTTTTATAATAATTACAAATGTTCACTAATGAACTTGCAGGTGCAGGTGTGTTAGATTAATTGATACTCAGAGCCCCCTACCACTTACCCGGTTAAAGGTTTCAGATCTTTTTCTTTCATTTTGTACTAGCAGCTATCGTATGTTTACTTCCTGATTCCGTGGGAATATGAGAAAATCAGCATTAACATTTTTTAAGCCAAAAGCTAAAATTTTAATCATAACTATAAGAGTTAATTATAACCAGCCATTAGAAGATATTCAAATTAAATTTTAACTGGATATTATATGTTTAACAGTGCTTTAAAAAAGTTTCTTAAAGCCATTATTGGTTTTCTAAAGTCTGGATAGTTTATTAATGACTTTTATATCAGAGAGTATTGACCGATCGTGTTACTACTTACCAAATTTCTACAGACAGCTCAATTTACAAACAACGTCTTATCTTAAGCCAAACAGTAAATTAGTAAAAGCATCTTCTTACATTCGCTACAAATATTCTTGATTATATTCTCTACGGACAGATACAATGTTAATGCCTTTACATGTAAAACGTAACTTTTTACTTGGGCTTTCAATAAACAATTTTTGTTTTATATATAAATTATGAATTCATATTAAAAAAAAACTGTATTAACATCGAATGTCATCAATTGATCGATGTATTTAATGAATATGTTTCACTATAAGGTAGATTAGCGTCCTACATAATACACCGAGTAAAGTTTTTAAAAGATTAACAAAATGTATTAGAACTGGAGTAGATGAATAAAAATGCATCGTAAAAACGATTTAAAATTTCAATTTGAGGTACATATAAAAAGAATGTGACCTACTATTAGCAATTCAAAAACGATCTCCCCTACATTTCATTTATAACATCGGAAAAACATATTTTTCCACCGATTCTATTATAAAAAAACAATTACTCAGCGTAATTTCACCTTAAATAATTCGTTTGAACGTGTTAGAGAAAATGTACCAGCCAATTCGAATATATTAATGATCTCAAAGCTGCTATTAATCTCAGCAAAACCACCTTCAGTCAATTAATCCTGAACGTTTTATTCAACAAATCGAAAGACGCCATTTTGCAGACTCACAATAGACAGGCTCTTAATACGATCTGACACTTGTTTGAAGTTTATTTCTATTCGATGAACAACAAGGCTTAGTATCGCAAATAATATGTTCGTTTCATAATATATCATTTTGTGTGTTAATACAATTTGTGTACAGTAAGTAAGTAACAGCCCATTAACGTTCCACTGCTGGGCACAGGCCTCCTCGCTCCGAGGAACGAGGGTTTTTAGAGCATAGTCCCCCCACGCTGCTCCACTGCTGATTGGCAGGCATAGTACACAAGTGCACTCTCTATTCATTCACTCTCAAAGTCCGATGGAACGGGAATCCGACACGATCGGACAGAAATCAGGCGCAGGACCGACGGCTTAACGTGCTCTCCGAGGCACGGGGGTGGATCACACCGCCAACTTCGTAACTTCGGGAAAATATTGAGATAATCTTAATAGAAAACTTAGTATCGATTTTGAATTGGCCCGACTTGGGACTCGAACCCAGGACCTCATGTCTGTAGTCGAACATGCTAACGACTAGACCAATGAGGCAGTTTTATAACTATGGCAATTTGTGTAAACCTTAGTAAAATGTAGCAAAACAGTTTATAAGTAATTAGCTGATCAACGCCACTCCGTCTGCATCTCATAAAGGAGACAGTAAAGCAACCAATTTTGGTGTATCTTTTTTTTAATGCTAGGAAATCCTGGATACCTTGAACACATTCAGGATGTTCCAGGTTATAACAGAAACATACCCACTAAAACCCAGCGGTGCTCCTACATCACTCGGAGACGAGGTCACGAGAACGCGATTCACAGACATTCGCAGCCCCAACAGCATGCGCCCTTATAAGCCCAACCTGGACAATAACCAAAAACTTACTCCAAAGATGGCTTGCCTGAAGCACCTAAAAAGGCCCCAAACCTCCTCGCAGGACTTTCTTGGGCAACGGACCCTGCATCCGTTACCCGAAAGTTACCACTAAGGAGGGAGACGGCGATCGTGGGCATGTCGCCTCCTTCCCGGCCTTCTTCTGCGAACGGTCGAAACGGACGCGTCCGCTCCCTCAACCGTTTCGCCGCCTCCTTCCGCGTCATGACGTCCTCGCTGAAGGAGAGCATAGCACACTACGCTCTCCCGCTGTTCACCACTATTCTAATGAACTTATTTCTCCATAAATTTTGGCGGAGATTCGCCCCAACGCCGTGCTTCCATCCTTATGTAAATCCAAATCTGCGTCCAAGCCCCAAGGCGCAGATAGCCTTCCCGGAGATTGTGCGGTATCCCCGGAAAAATTGTTATAGTGCGACAACCTTAAAAAATAATATGTCTGTTGCAAATTTTTTTCTAGCACTTTTAAAGAGGAACAATTCTACCATATGAAAGATTTTTTAAATCGAACCAGTAATTCCTGAGATTATCGCGTTCAAGCAAACATACTTTTCAGCTTTATAATATAAGTATAAACTATCATGGATTAAGATAAATCTTTTTGTTATTTTAGTTTCACTTTTCCTTTATATAGACCATAATCACAATAACGATCTAGAAGTGAATTAAATATTTAGTGAAGCTTATGAAGTTTACCTTCATATTGTTCTAATGTCCCCAGTAAAAGAGCATATAAAATCCTGAATACAGATACCATAGTTAGGCGTTAAATATTAACTCACATGACCTTTGTTCATATTACTACCCATAAAATGTGTGTCAATTGTGTTAGACTTTAAATAATTGGGTAACAACACTGATAGCTCTGAAATGTTGGGAGTAATATAGTGGCAACACTTAAAAATACCAAAAATAGATTGTGTAATATTATGCGATACAAGGTAACTTTAACGAGCGGAACTATTGTGAGAACAGTCTTTCCAGCTGCTTCGTGGTGTAGTTGTTTTAAAGAGAAATAGTGCTAAATTGTATAAATTCAAACAGTGAAGTAATTATTATTATAGAGCAAATTGTGTATATTTAAATAGTGGAGAGAATAAAAGTTGTTCATTAATTTGAGTTGGTATTTTTATAAAATAAAAGATACCACATCCAGTCATTATAAGATCTTCGTAACTAAACATCCAATTAAAATTACTAATATACTATAGTTTCTACAGTTAAAGATAGTAACTATACACCGCCAAAGGATCTCTTAATTGCAGAAATATATAGATAAGAATATACAATTTATTAAATTTGCACAACCAGGATTTGAGCTTTGGACCTCAGCTGGTAAATTCGCTGTAAAATCTTAGAATTTTTAACATTCCATTTATATAAATGTTACACGCGAGTATATAGTAAATGTTCCGTTAAGACGCGCAAACTTCCGGCGGAAGACGATGACGAGGCGCTCATGCAGCGATGTTCGCGGCATTTTGACGGAGAAAGAAGGGGGGCAGTGGGTAGTTAAAAAGAGATACGTAGCCAGATGGGCGCTTGTCTGTCGTTATCTGCTAAAGTGTTAACTAGTGTAATACTGTGATAGTAAAATACAAGTTAATAATAATAGTATCTGTCTGTGTCTGTCTGTCTCTTGTTGTCTGTCTGTTCGGCTCTTTTAGTGTTTAAATTGTCTTCGTCTTAACATAAACTTACTTATTTTTCCATAGTATCACTTATGAAATATTGTAAAAGTTAAACATGAGCTTTTCATATTAAAGTGGTATCGCACAGCATCGTTTACTTTGAAACTTCAAACGAAAACACATTTCAATCTTTGACAAATGCATTGATTTATGTTACGTGAAAACGGTTATGGAAGCATTCGTTTGTGAATAAATGGTCGTATAATGTATATTTACGGTAAAACTTGAAATTTTAGTTTTGTGCAATATGTTATATTCAATTTCTTAATATTTTTTGTTACAAAAAGCCATTATAATGATGGACCGCGTGGATTATCGTTTCCACAGTAGGCGCTGTTAAGTTTCCCAATCCATCTCTTGCTTTTGGATGAAGGAGAATATCGTAAGAACCTGCATACCCCGGGAATAATTCAGATATACGTGTACCCATTCATGGTTAAATAAGGCTGTGAAGAGCAAAATGGGTTAATAAACTACAAATTTATAAAATTGAAAGTATATCAGCTGTAAAGCTTTTGATGTATCGTGATGTATGATTATCTTTCACTTATTTTGTATATCTTTTTATACAAATAAATAAAATTGTAGTGTCTTTTTGTAATATAGTGAAGTTTTTAACTATATTCTTATGAAAGTACGAGTATATGTGTACGGTAATGACATAAAAAAAACATTTTTTTTAGTTTATCTGTCAGCTTCTTTGTCTGCATGTTTGTACAGGATAATCTGTGGAAGAACTGTACATTTTGTCAATAGTTTCATAGGTAGTTAGCAGATATTATAAGGAATAACTTAGGTTACATTTATTTTAGAGAATACTATAGTAAATATGTAATGATAGTTATCTACTCACTGTTTTTTGGCCACGTTGGCTAATCTATATAATGCACAAGTGTATGCGCTAACAGAAGTGCACTCTTTATTCCTTCGCAAACTGTATACCACCAACTTCCCAACTTCGGGATAATACAATCTCTTACCCGACCTGGAACTACAATTCTGGACCTCATGTTTGTAGCCGAACAACCTGCCCTCCCGACCAATGAGGTAGGTAGGGTAGTAAGTAGTAGCTCATTAAAATCCCACTGCTGGGCACAGGCCTCCTCACTTACATGAGAGAAAGTTTTTAAAACATAGACTCACTTAGCTGCTCCACTGCGGATTGACAGGCACAGTACACAAGTGCACTCTCTATTCCTTCACTCTCATAGTTTGATGTGACGGGAATCCGACATCATCAGAGAGAGATCAGACGCCGGACCGACGGCTTAATGTCCTCTCCGAGGCACGGGGTTGAACACAACGCCAACTTACCAACTTCGTACAAATTCTGAGAAAATCTTACCCAACCCAGAACTGGAACTCAGGACTTCACTTCAGCAGCCGAACAAGCTCATCACTAGCACAAAGAGGCAGTCAATATTAAATCAAATCAAATCAAAATACTCTTTATTCACGTAGGCACAAAAAGCACTTTTGAATCGTTAGTAGTCTGCCCGTTAGCAACAAGTCTACCAATTGTTCGGCAAGTTGAATCTGCTGAGAAAAACTCAGCGGTTACTCATTTAAATATAGTTTTGTAATATTTTGCTTCTAGGTGTAACTGAAATCAAGTCCAAACAATTTTATCGCTTAAATGATCTTCAACTTTATAGCATGCCTTTTGTAATAGGACGTTTTTGACTTTCTTCTTTAAATTATCTACGGAGGCTAAAACTGATTGCGGTCTTATTAAAAATGCTCACTCTATAATAGGGGATAACAGGTAGTTTGTATTTCTAGTATTAACTTTATGTATTTCGCTTTTTGTTGTTTAAGTGAATATTATAATGGATATATAAGGTATAATATACAACGGAATGGGATTGGCGGTTTATTAGTTTTTCAAAAGAATGACGTCAGCGATCCTGATGATATTTTCGTAATTTACAAATAAATATTTTATTAATATAAACTTACTATACATTACATGTCGTGTGTTAGAGGGTCTCGCTGTTCAGAGTTACAAGTTTATATACATATAAAGTGACTTTAAAATTATGTAACAAAAAGAATGAGAAGAAAAGCTAATGAAAATATATTAACGTAATTTTCCATAGTAACGATAAGTAATAACTTGTTTGCTTTTAATGAATCACATTATTACATTTAATTTCAACAAACAATAATAACAATAGTACGCAGTTCCGCTCCGTTCAACTACTCACGCCGGAATGTCTTGAGAAACAATGGTCACTCACATTTATAGTGCAAGAGTGGGGAGCTTGCTTATAGAAGTGAAGGTAGATACAATAAATAATGGTTCTAACATCAAGAAAATGATTAAAGAAATGTAAATTAATGTTGATGTAATTGCCTCGATATATAGCTTAACAACAAGTTGTAACTGTATCGACCTCACTCATCAATATTTAATATAATAATATTTTTTTCCTAAATATATATATATACATAAACCATCCTCTCGCATCTGGCGTAGTTTAAAGGCATCGCTGGAGTGTTATAAATATATTTATTTGGCCATGTATGATCGTCCAGCTAGTTAGAACCCATTAATATATTGTATTCATAGTAATCCAAATCCTTTTAGAGCGTCAGAGGTAAAGAGAATGTGAGATTCGATAATCTTAATATTATTTTATTATATCCATAAGGCATTACAAATAATAATTTCAGGAAACATTAATTATATGTTAAATAATATCCATTGTATCAGTAGGTTTTGTTTTATCAAATAAATCACAGTCATCTCACGGATGACTGTGGAATAATATTATAATATATCATAATAGCCATCAAAGTCGGTCTATCAACGGACTTTTCTATCGCATATAAAAATGAGCAGTAAGTGGAGTAAACACTTACTGCTGAAGGAATCCCTACCATGGGCACCTAGGTACCTTCTAATACTATAATATGCATAAGATACCAAAGTGATCCAATGACTGGCTCCACACCCGCCAGGGATAATGAACTCCGACCCGTGCTATGAGTTCCCCTCTCTGGATAAGGATTCCTGTTTTTAGTGCGCCAGCGGCGTATGATCTTTCGATGGTTGTGTCATTGGGACTATATAAGTATATAGCATATATAGGGACAGTAACTTTGATTGTCTGCCGTCAAGGTGGAGCGAGGCTCGCTGTAACACAATGGCCACAGGCCTGAAACCCCGCCCTAACGACGAACAGCCTGGGGAAGTCCTTGAGCGAGGCTCGCTATAAAGATCGAAAATTAGAAAATTTTAACTTTTTTTGCTTCATGGGAAGCCATTGTTATAAAAGCTGAAACAAAGTCGAAGTGTAATGGCGTCGAACGTGCGGGCCCGTTGTTCACACCTAAACACTTGATGGATGTCATTCATGGAGCTAATTAATCTTGTTTCAAGTTCCAACAGGGCGAACACCCGGCGAACTTTTCTGTCGTTAGCATTTATATGGTATTAATAGAATTTATTTTAAGATATAATCTGTATGGTACCATAAAACTTTGCAAGCAAAGCAATATAATACATAACACTTTGTGTTAAAAGCGATTATCCCAAATACTTATCCGCCTTCACCTTACTAATTATGAAACGGTTATTTCGGCACTCGTAATTTTTTATTTCTTTTGTTAAGAATATTAACCTAAAATTTTATATTAGTGTATCAAAAATATTTCGTTTTCCTTTAAAAGAAGAAAGACGCTTTGGACAATAATTTTTATCGATCTTGGTATATAAAGCTTGGTATTAAAATTGGTATATAAAGCTGCCATACGAAGTTTGTTCAAAAAAAAGGTGAATTTTAATTTTTTTACAAATCAAATCAAAATATCTTTATTTAAGTAGGCATATTACAGCACTTTTGAATGGTCAAATTATATATTTTTTCCACACTCTGATTCTAGTATACGTCTGATTATGGTACTCAAGAACGGCTTAAAACCTTATGTTACGAGGGTTCCTACACGCCCTGATCCGAGAAGAACCCACAACAAACTCAGTCAGGTATTTTTTTTGTTACAATATAATATTATTTTCCATATTTTAATTTAAATTAGAGCAATTTGTTCACTCCCACGAGTTTCTATCGTCTAAGTACTCTTGCAACTTATAATACGATTTTTCTATCAACTTTCTCTTAACAAACACTTTGAATTTATTAATTGATATCTCTAAAACTTCTTGTGTGAGTTTATTATAGAAACGTATACAGTTACCCTTTAATGAGTTGTTAATGTTATGCAGCCTACTAGAATTTATAACAAATTTGTCTTGGTTTCGTAAGTTATATGATGTACATTCGCTCTTTTTATTAATCTATAGAAGTATTCATTTACTTATCAATATCCATTTTGTCGCCTTCAAAGGAACGTCTATAAGATATTATGCACTTATGCAAGCGCTTTTTCCAATCCTCAAAGCACTCCACAGCTATCAGCTTGTTCCTCGATTCTGACTCTCATTAATTGTGGCAAAATGCTTTCCTTTTATTCAATTGGTCTCTCCAATTTTGGGAATAGGAAAAAGTCGCAGGGAGACAAATGTGGTGAATAAGATCTTATTCACCATTTGGGTCCCTGCGATTTTTCCAATCAACCATTGTTGAGGCATGCACAAGGTTTTGTTTCTACCCAAAAAATCACGAACAAGCAATGTGCAAGCAGGATTAATGATATTTCTTTCCAAAATTGCAATCGTTTGAGTCGTATTGCTTCACGCAAAGAGTAAGATCTGGCACTTTTTCACTGTTACAATATTTTTTTCTCTTGTTGACGTGGTGGCAACTCCATGATGGTTATCGTCATCAAGATCTTCTTGGCCTACTGTAAAGCGCTTGGACCACTTTTTTTTGAGACAATAAGGACTCGCTGAAAGTCGCACTCGACATGTCAAGGGTCTTGGAGCACTTTTTTCATATTTAACGCAAAATTTAATACATATTTAGGCCGGCAACACATCAGCGGTCCCTATGATGCTGCAGGTGTCATTGGGTGGCGGTAATCACTTAACATCAAGTGACCCGCCAGCACGTTTTTCTGCCATAATTATATTTAAAAAAAAAACATATTATTTGATCCACTTTTATAACGTCAAAAATCGAAGAACACACGCAGACAGGACTAACCATTTCAGTTCTCAACAACAAACTACTGATCCAAATTGGCTGATAATACCAACATATGACTAACACATATGTACCAACATAACAAATAAAATATAATATATAAATCTACTTACTGGGGTACCTAATGGTATGTAGTGTTACAATCTATGATAGAAGCGCGCTAATCTCGTAGGAAGAAATTTAATTGTTATGGTTTCTACACAGCATCGTACCGGAACACAAATCTTCTTGCTTAGCGGTACGATTTTTCTGGTAGGATGGCAACCAGCCATGATCGAAGCTTCCCATCAGTCCAGACTCAGACAAATCAGAAAATACAATTTTACAAATTCGCTCTGCCGGGGGTCGAATCTGAGCTAGCAAAGCGAGTACTCACAGCATTGTGTGCCGACGAAGCTGTCAAAAGTGATTGACGGATTTTTATGCAATTATTTGATAAATTGATGACACTAGGTCGATCTGTAATTATTTTTCATCATATTCCCCACCGTGTTTAATTCACAATACAAAGTTGCGCAAACCATTTTGAATATTAAGAAGAAATCACGTTTCATGCTAAATGTAACGTTATGATTCATATTATTTCGTGCTCGTATAAATGATTATCGTCAAAACGTGTCGTTTTATTTCAGACGCGTTACAGTAATCTAAATCTTTATAAATCCGTTGAGACTGTCGGCATGCTAAACTTTTTTGGGCGAGTTTAATTTTCCCACACATTTCGTATATTCCCTATAATCGATGAACTATAACTCACTGACTCATCACGAGATGTCCAAAAATTGTTACCCAATTCTTATAAATTTGGCAATTATATTCTTTAAGCGATGAAGATACTCACTAAATAAGGGGTTTTTTATATTCCCCCGGGATCAGGAACTACGCGGTGAAATATGAAAATTTAGACTTTCGGGATAATTGTTCGTCAATCACGTAAAGATGGCTGAATAGTTTGGGCTGGAATATGGTGTACTCGTATATATAGTTTGAATTTTTTTTGTCTGCTGTTTGTGCACTAACCCTGACCGATAACCAGTCAGGAGTGTTGGACTCGGCGATGTAAGTTCTCTATACCACTAATACCCACTAAAACCCAGTGGAACCCTGTTCATCCATTAGTAAGGCACCAGGTGTTCAGCTTTCGCATTCTGCTCCGGTGTCCCGGATGAGTCGGACGGAGGACTCAGGGAGGCGTGAGGAGATGCGCAAACACGTGACGCCTTCGGTTCCGCCACCTTCAGCGTTGAGGGGAAGCAACTACTACATTCTCCTTCTCTCTCTCGTGGGCTTCCTTCAGCAAGACTATCATCTCGAAAAAGAAGGGCACTTCAGCCCACCATCTCTCACTGGAGATTAGCGCCTATAATGGTGCCCAACGAGAGGTCGCCGCCGATTAACGCCACCAAGAGGTGACGCTGATGTCCCCAGGCCGCACAATCTGCCACAGTGTGATACCACCAATTTGGTGCAGGAACTTTTCGAAGAACCGATGTTCGGTCAGAACCTGCACCAATCTGTAGGAAAGCGTTCCGTGCTCCCTGGAAAGCCATTGTTCGAGGTGAGGACGGACCGCCGCCACAGTGGCCATGCCCGCTACTGGGGATCCGAGATTGTTGCTCCATTTTTAGACTAGAGCCTGGTCGGCCAGGGCTCTGACACTTCGGACCTCGTCAGCATCAGGCCGCTGGCCATCCGCCCTTGCAGCTATGTGCCAATACACGACCGCTAATGTTTCCGCGCCTACGCCACCCACAGGGGATCGCCCGCCAGATGACCTTAATTTTTATTCTCTGGAGTAAATAGTCTGATTTGATGATGGTTTTCTTCACAAGTTTGACAGTCAAAGAATTTCCTTTAACATAGATGACGTTAGTAGCTTTTCTATTTCGATCCAACTTTTATTATTAACAGTGTAAAACCTAGCTCTTTGGAATTTCCTTCACCTGTTCAAATTAATAATAAAATATATGTTTTACTGGCTATGATCTGTTTATCCTGTTTTACAAGAAAGTCTCATCTATTATTGAACATAAACGGAAATTTTGTTGTTTCGTATATTTTAATGTATATGTGCAAAACCATAACTCTGTCTTTTATATATTTTGTAGTATTTTTATTTATCCACACAAAATAAAATACACTTTTTACACTTTATACAGTGCCATCTTTAACTCATATAAAAGGTTTATTAGGCTTTTCTCTACGCAATGAGTTTATAAATTTTTGTTTTTATATTAATTGTTCAAAAGTAAACAAGCTAGCAATATAAGTTTACCTTAAGAATTTTATACGAACTTATAAAGTCGTGACCGGAACTTTGTTATGTTTCTCACCAAATTGACATTTATACTTATATACTATCTCAAACTCGAGACTTTTTGATTTGATTTGATTTTATTCTGTAGTTGTCGTACTACGATTAATTTACCTGGATTTTTGATACGATACGTTTGTAATCTGAAATGAGTAACGACTATAAAAAAAGATTATTGTTGAAAATCACACCTTGTTTATCAGATATGAAACTATTGTAATGGTTTTTATTATATATGTGTATTAACACATTTTGTAACTAAAGTGGTTAGGGAAAATATTACCAGTTCATATTTAATTATAAGTCAACTTAATCCAGCCATGTTTGCTTATGGCACATTTTGATATTAGTAAAACGCTTGGTCTAAAACCTCAACAATCAATATCAATCAATCTACATTTTTCAATAAAGCATTTGTATTTTTTACTTTATTCGAAAGAATTGCTTCGTATTTCCGTTTTTTGAACTATAAATAACAGATACTATATGTATAACATAACATTATTTGGCTCGCTCAAAATTCGTACAGGTATTCATAGCGCGCGGCGACCGCATTCTACCTTTATGGTAAATTCAATTTGCCATACATCGAGTGCATATTTTGTACCTCGCAAAAGTACGTGTAAATTCCTCCTTTTTAAATCATTTTTCGTAGCTTAATAAAAAATCCTTTGACTGGAAAAAATGTTCAACACTTAAAGGCCTACAAAATCAGTTTGATAGCATCCAAATATAATTCAAACTAATATACATTTCGGTTTCGTTTATAACACGCTTTAATAGAAGACCTAATTATTAAATATAAATTAAAAAGGTAAAAGTGCGTTCGTACAAAGTACACGTGTCAGAAGTAAGACTTCACTAAACTGACAAACTAAATTTTAAGGCTGCATAAAATTTCCAACTGATTTAAGGGTAACTGTATACGTTTCTATAATAAACTACTAGAAGAAGTTCTAGAGATGTCACCTAATAAATACAATGTCTTTGTTAAAAGAAAATTAATTGCAAAATCATACTATAACTAGCAAGAATACTTAGACTATAGAAACGTATTGCTCTAATTTAAGTTTAAATATAATAAACTATCACGAAATTATAACGATGATGGTAAAAAATACCCGACTGAGTTTGTTATGGGCTCTTCTCAGGACAGGGCGCTAAGGACTCCTTGTAACTTTAGATTTTAAGTCCTTCCTTAATACCATCATCAGCCGTACATTGGAATTATTGTATGGAAAAATAATTATATTTGACAATTCAAAAGTGCTGTAATAGGCCTACTTGAATAAAGATAGTTTAACTTTAACTTTGATTCAAAGTTCAATAATAATTGTTATTTAATGTTTTTTTATCGTTCTAGTAATAAAATTGTGATTGAATAGAGATTTGGACTAATAAAAATCTGACGGCCGGAAATATAACAGAAAGTAATTTTTGTTCGAACCATTCCAGAATTCAATTTCTAACCTATTTTCATATTCAATGCCTTTATTATCACAGTTTTCACCTGCGCCATTGTCAAAAGACGGAAAACGGCAATCTGTCAGAAATAATACCGCAAAATCAATACCGAAATGTTTGTATGCCACTTCATGGATGGATTATGATTATTCGTATAATTTAACGGATCTAATCTTTTGAAGAATCTTACATTGTATTAAAAATTATTAATCTAACCTTCTTCCAATTGTTTCGTGATATAAAACTCATGCAAATTAACGGCTTATAAGTATAAAATCCTTCTTTTGCAAGACAAAATTTCAATGGTAAATTATTCATCATAGTACAAGTTTTATACCAATAACAAGTGAAGTGAAGGTACTAGTGGAAGATGTGAAAGAATTATTTTTATTTTAGATATAAATTAATAAAAGATGGAACATCTGAAAGTTATATTGAAAGAAAGGAAAGTGAATGAAGGGAATATGGTAAATGCACGCAATTATGAATAGCCATAGGGTGTCTCATAGGGTCAGACTGGCTCTGCACGGAGGAGTGTTGGTGACAACACTTATGTATGGTAGTGAAAGTTGGGTATGGCAGAAGAAGCACATAAGTAAAATAAATGCGGTAGAAATGAGAGCGTTGAGAACTATGAGTGGATTGAAACTGAGTGACAATGCAAGAAATAATGTGATAAGAGAACGTTGTGATATGAAAGAGGATGTAGTGACTAAAATTGAGAAAGGTATACTTAGATGGTTTGGGAACGTAGAGAGAATGAATAAAAGGAGGCTGTCAAAACTGGTTTATGAGTAAAGATCGAATGGGAAAGTTGGAAGGGGAAGACCAAGGCAAACTTTCCTGGACCAAATCCAGGACATTTTAAATAAGGGCCAGTTCAAGAGTACTCCAAATTGACGAACTTCTATGAACGGTTTAATGAGAATGAAAGAGCGAGGAAGATATGCAAGGATCGCGGCATGTGGAAGAACGTGGTCTCTGCCTACCCCTATGGGAATGAGGCGTGATGCCATGTATGTATGTAACAAGTGATAATACAGTCCAAAATACCAACGTGCTTGTTTAGAAAAAAACGATTTCCAAGAGCATCGTATCGGATAGCAAATTTACCGAGACCAACCCCCCCCCCCCCCCCCCCCCCCCCCCCCCCCCCCCCCCCCCCCCCCCCCCCCCCCCCCNTCCAGACCAGATACACAAGAAAATCTAATTTATATATCCATAAAAGTTTTCACTTATGCAACGAAAAGTCCAAAATACACAATTGTAATACACCAAATAAAAACAAAATTGTAACGTCATATTTAAGAGTAAAGGTTCAGAAATCATTAGTCAGGTTGTGCATAATAAGATTCCACGATCAGTTTTGGATTTGCCTTTACATAATTTTAAGAAATATCTCACAAACATCCTATTATATTACAGGCATATTATAATGTCGAAGATTATTTAAGCGATAAAAATGTTGACTTCATTTCAGTTGATGCAAAATATTACATAACATAACGTACAAAACTATATTAAAAAGAGTAACGAACAAACTACTAATCATTCAAAAATGTTTTTTGAGCTTACTTGAATAAATAATATTTTGATTTAATGTTTGTCCTATCGGGGATTAAATCTAAAATTTGCGCATGTGTTTCGTACCATTACACCTACCAGTCCTCGTCAAAACATGTTATTACAATACGCTCCTTTAACTAATTAAGCCGTATTACTATAACATAAGTAAAAGACACTTGATTTTCTTAAAAATCTATTTATTAGTACCTAGTCATGTTAGACTTTCTACATTGAATAAATACATAAAAGGAGGTTCTACAGCTATTTGAAACAAACTTACATCGTCGTATTAAAGTACTGAATCAGTTCTCTGAAATTACCGCATTGCAAAATGGCAAATGTTTCTCACTAAGTCCATATTCAATATTTTCCACGAAATGCACATACAAATTTCAAAGCTTACGTATGCTCAAAGTTTGCGATTTCCAGTAAAATATTTTCATTCAATATAAATGTTAAAGTTTTGGAATTAAATACCTCTTCAATTCCAACTACTAAGCCGACGAACTTGTATGAAAGGTTTAATGAGAATGAAAGAAGCGAAGGAGATATACAAGGATCGTGGCAAGTGGAAGGACATGATATCTGCCTACCCCTATGGGAATGAGGCGTGCTGCTATGTATGTATTTTGACCCTATTAAAATCAAAATATTCTTTATTCAATTAGGCTTAAAATGTGCAGTAGTTTGTCCGTTGACAACAAATCTGCCACCAGTTCGGAAAGTTGTTTCTGTGGCGAAGAAACCGGAAAGAAACTCAGCGGTTCAGCGGTCACTCCTTTTCGTATACATTTGTAGGTTACTATGTATATGAGAGGGAGAGAGGGGCAGTAGCTTCGTTCTGTAAAACTGTTATTTCGCTGAAGGAGACACATGAGTGGCAGAGGAAGAACGCTGTGGACCCTCCTTTACTATAGCGCAGGAGGTTGGGAGGTGGTGGCGAGATTTGCGTTTCTCCTTCCTCTTTCTTAAGTTTCCCAGAGGAATCTTCCGGAGTGCCAGGGTAGATTGGGTCTACCGATCCTCTGGTGCTCCACAAAAGGATGTGGGGGTATCGCTGGGTTTGAGTGGGTATTCTGGCTTGCCAGCGAGTCACACACTCCTGACAAGATTTTAGGTCTGATCCGGGTGTGTAAAGCAGTTCCCAGCGTGAAAAAAATACATTACTATGTATAAAAATCTTCTTCAAAATTCTGATCTTTTTTTTTAGTTTTAATAGGAAACCTGATCTCAGCGATAGAAAAAAAATGAAAAAAAAAGTAAGTAGCAGTCCTTTTAACGTCCCTTTGCTGGGCACAGGCCTCCTCACTCCGAGGAGGGAGGGTTTTTTAAAGCATAGACCCACCACGCTGCTCCACTCTCATAGTACGATGTGAAGGGAATCCGACACGACCGGAGAGCGGTCAGGCGCAGGACCGACGGCTCAACGTCCTCTCCGAGGCTCGGGGGCGGATCACACCGCCAATTTCCCAACTTCGGGCAAATATTGAGAAAATCTTAATAGAAAACTCAATATTGATTTTTGAATTGGCCCGACCCGGGACTCGAACCCAGGACCTCATGTCTGTAGTCGAACATGCTAACCACTAGACCAATGAGGCAGTTCCTTCCCCTTCTTTCCCTCATGTCAGTCTAGTTTCATTTTTTGGATTCTCATTTATATTTTTTCCTGAAAATCTTGGAGCCATATCAGATGAGCATGGTGAAAGGTTTCATCAGAATATAATGTAGATTGAAAAACGCTACAATGGGAAATCGTCAGCGCCAATGCTCGCTGAATTCTGTTGGTCAATTCGCCGAGAAACTCCGATAGAAACAATCAAAAGGAAAAAACTACAAATTTTCTCACCATATAATGAGATAGCTGACCGATATAATTTGTTCATTTTGTGACTATAATTTGGGATTTTCCAATGTAAAACTTAGACTGTAATATTTATTAATGTCGTTATAATAATTGATGTTTTAATAATATTGTTGTTAATTAAATAAATAATATACTGGAAATCTACGTGTGGTACTTAAATGTATGTGAGATTATGCATGAAAACAAGAAGAAAATTTTTTTTTTTGCAGACCAGTGTAATTATTATAAAACCTGATCCTGGCTTTAAGAATAATTAATTATATTACATATCAGCTTTTGTTACGAGAATTTGTGAAAATGAAATAGAAATAGTTGAAGCAATTTCATAGTTCGGAAAGAATATGTGACAGGATTTTTTTATATATCTATCATTTAGTAACCATAGATATACATTCAGAAAAACAAATTTAAATTTTTATTCAAAATTATTGTATAGACGTTGTCAAAGCGTCTAGATATTACAAATAAAGTTTTTAGATTATATTATACCGTTGTACTTCTGTGTATTTTGTGAGCTCAGAGTAACTATTATTCAAATTTATTCAAAGGCCCCTATGTAAAGTAGTGCCGAGGTACATTTGGCCACGACAATATGAAAATTTAATATTTGTTACTGATATAAAGGTGAAACATTTTCAAACTGTCTGATACGTATATTTTGGTTAACAAGAGGTAGTTTATGAATAAAAATTAAAAATGCGTGAGTACAAAAAACACATGTCAGAAGTGAAATGTCTTTGGCAAACAAAAATATGTCATATATATATATANATATATATATATATATATATATATATATATATATTTATAGAAATCTAAAACTTTAGATTATCTAGACTTAGAAGGAGGAACACTTTATTGAAATCTTAAATGACGACTTGTAAATAAAAATGTCACGTTTTTTATCAATATTAGAAATTATTAATTAAATTTTGTGATTGAATGTAAAATTTAGAAAAGAGAACTTATGAAACATCTTTATGATGTAAAAAGATTTTCCTAATAAACCTAATGAACTTTCACTTCAATAAAAATACGAGTATAAGCATTTTCATGACGTCGCTGGAATAGTGCTACGAGAACTCGCTTTCCTTAAAGAGGTCCCGCGTTTAAGACGTGGTCAATTTAAGAAATTACACTTTCTGATTTGTCTAAAGCTTATTACACTAAGGCTTCGTCCAAAGATAGTTACCACCCAACCAAATAAAGTGGCGTGGTGTATAACCCATAAGAGATAAATTATCACATACCAGGTTAGCGCAAACTTACCGGCAAGAAAATACCCTGATTAGATGTGCCTTTTTTCTGACTCTCACTCACTCGCTTCAACCAATGGACGTCCACAGCTGGAGAAAGGTATCAACTAATGATGTTCACTTTGCCGGATCTGGTGCCGCCTGGCTTCAGCGGCTACCGGTGACACTCCTTATATCGTCGGTCCACCTTGTGGAGGATCCTACACTGCGCCGTTCGGTGCGGGGTCGCCATTTCAGCACCTTCGGGCCCAACGTCCATCGGTTCATGGGACTATCTGTTCGTGATTCTTAGTTCTATCTCGGTGACTTTGGTGCTTCTATGGATCTCCTCATTTCTGATTTGATCGCGTAGAGAAACTCCAAGCATAGCTCTCTCCATCGCAGGCTGTGTGACTTTGAGCTTTTCAATCACGCCCATAGTCAGCAATCACGTTTCCGATCCGTAGGTAATTAAGTGCCTATTTTACATATTGTCAAAATGAATGAAATGTAAAGTGAACAATTCAACAGAGAACATGTCCCATACAAATTCCCGAGTAATGAACTCAAAATGAAAATCCCCAGCCAATTCCTGTATATTAATGATCTCAAAACAGCTATTAATCTTAGCGAAACCAACTCCAGTCGATTAATTCTGAACGTTTTATACACAAATCGAACGACGCCGTTGAAATTACCAACAACAGACGCGATTCTGATGACTTCAGATTAATTTGATATTTCCCTTTGTGAATTTAACAATGATCGCGATAGCACAATACTATTAATTGTTGTTTTTTGGTGTACAAACGTAATCAAATATGGCATGTTCAATTTTCATGAATGTTTTAAAATAACATCAGCAATACAATATAAAATAAGGTAGCTTTTTCGCATTGCATTTTAGACTTCATGATAAAAAGGTGTGGGAGTGAATAAAGAACGATGTCCTTAAAAAATCAAGTATTTATCATGGCTTCATGTTAAAATACTAATAGAAATGTTTTGTTACGTCAACAGTATTCTTAGGAATAAGCTTAGACTCTGGACATCAGTGGGTTGCCCATATTAAGACTCTGGCGAGTAAACTTAGTTCCGCTGCATTTGTTGTTAGAAAAATTAGACAATACACTGATGTTGAAACTGCCAAAATGGTGTCTTGAGCGTATTTTCATAGCATTATGTCTTACGGCATACTGTTATGAGGTAAGACCATTTATTTTACAAAATGTTGAAACCATATTTATTTTACAAAAAAGAGCAATACGTGCCATATATCAATTAAGATCTTGCGTTTCCTTAAGAGAAAAATTCAAAGAAATATCAATTCTCACAGTACCGTCGCAATATATATTAAATAGTATCTTATATATCCGTGATAATATTCACTTATACAGAAAAAAAGTTATTATTGTAATTCCATATTTTAGAGTGAAGAAGATTCAGAAATCATTTGTCGGGTTGAGAATATGCATTTTTAATAAGGTACCGCAATCCCTGACCGCCTCCTTGGTCTAGTGGTTAGCGTGTTCGCCTACAGACATGAGGTCTTGGTTTCGAGCCTAGGGTCGGGCAAATCTTCAAAAATCAATATTGAGTTTTCTATTAAGATTTTCTCAATATTTGCCCAAAGTTGGGAAGTTGGCGGTGTGATAAGCCGTCGGCCCTACGCCTGACCTCTCTCCGGTGGTGTCGGATTCCCGTCAGATCGGACTATGAGAGTGGAGCAGCGTGGTGGGTCTATGCTCTAAAAAACTCCCCCTCCTTGGAGTGAGTTTACCGCAATCAATTTTAGATTTGCCACACCATCGTTTAAAGAAATATATCAAAAACATACATTTACAAAAGGCATATTATCATGTTGAAGATAATTTAAGCGATAAAAATGTTTGGACTTGATTCCAGGTGCACACAGAAGCAAAATATTACTCATTGCGAACTATTTCTAAAAGAGTAACCGTTGAATTTCTTGCCGGTTTCTTCTCAGCGGGCTTAACTTTTGTAACCGGTGGTAGATTTTTTACCAACAGACAGACTACTGATGAATCAAAAGTGCTTTTTAAGTCTACTTGAATGAAGAATATTTTGGTTTTGAAAAAGTTTAAAATACCATCAGTTAGAAGTAGAGAGAGGGAAAACACTTAATTGCACACAAGATAAAAATAAAAAGAGATATAAACTACGAGACTTATTACTATAATTATAGCGTGCAAAGACGGCCTTATTGCTACAAGCAATCGCTTCCAGACAACCTTTGAGAAACAGACGTACTTTCTAATTACTGGTATTTCATGTACAGTATGGATGACTAGGAGACTAAGTATAGGTCCTGAACGAGACAAGTAATTCAACGTCTCCATTTTCGAAAATTTTTATTCACTATCCAGAATGCAGAAAATCACGGTCGAAGTTCTACTATAAAAAATTTAATTTACAGATATCCTTATCATCATAGAGACGAGTCCTTTCCATAAAGCTCTCTTATAGTAACAACGGCTTTTTTGCATTAACAAAGCACTACAAAAGCAATCTCTTTAGCACCCGCATTCTGTGTCATAGAATGAAGAAAACATAAAAGATTTAATTTACTTTATAAAACGAGAATACTTTATATTATTTTCACACTTCTATGTATAAAAGTTGTATGTTAAAATATAGTTATCATTGTGTAAAGGCAGCTTTATCTCTAAATTTTACAAGCAACCTATTGTGTGAAAATGCTTAGTCATAGGAAATTGGGTTGGACCGTAAAGTATTAGTAAATAAATGTACATATACCTAAATTCTAATAAATACTTAGATTATAATAAAGTAAAAAGTAAGTAGCAGCCCATTATCGTCCCACTGCTGGGCACAGGCCTCCTCACTCTGAGGAGCGAGGGTTTTTAGAGCATAGATTCACCAAGCTGCTCTGGTGCCGATTGGCAAGCATAGTACACAATTGCTCTCTCTCCTTCACTCTCATAGTCCGATGACGGGAATCCGACACGACCGGAGAGATGTCAGGCGAAGGACCGACGGCTTAACGTGCGCTCCGAGGCACGGGGGTGGATCACACCGCCAACTTCCCAACTTCGGGTAAATATTGAGAAAATCTTAATATAAAACTCAATATTAATTTTTATTAGCCCAACCTGGGACTCGAACCCAGGACCTCACGTCTGTAGTCGAACATGCTAACCACTAGATCAATGAGGCAGATTAGAATACAATAATACATTAAAATATATATAATAAAAATATATATAAACAAACATACCATAACACATATAAGAATATCCATATTATATTTGATCCTCTGTATAAGACGACAAATAATGATCTTATAAGCAACTTATATTTTATTGATATATTGTAAACAGAGACAACTGTAACGGTTAAATAAAAAAACCTATGTTAACTACGGGTTGACATGATAGATAGTTCTGTCTCAGCTCGGGCAATCACAAATATAAGCATCTCTTTCTTTTTAAGTCATAATATTATCTATATCACTTCTTGGTAACTGTCGTAACAGAATATGCGTAGAGATAACACCAGACAATAAAAAAACTGTTACAAAGTGACCGTTACCAACGGTGCGTAAGTCACGTCAAAGGTAGTTAAGTTTTTTTGTGGCATTTTATAAACTATGAGTGTTTATTAGTGATTACTTTTGTTTTTGTTTATACAAGTGATGTGAACAACAATGAAAACCTTTGAGGTAAGTTTTAATTATTAAGATATGAGCACATAAATAAATACAAGACGGACTTTTTACACTATGTCAAATTTCAGCGCAACATGATGCTCTACCAAAGTCATTTAATAAACAAAAGATAATATTGTATAGTTCAGCAAATATAAAAGTCATAACATTTGGTAGTCTTTCATGAACATTTAAGTCCCAAGAGCCACTTTAGCGTCAGTCGACCCGAGGGGCAATCGACGCAAAAACGTCCGAGCGATACGGCCAGACAATCTAAGGGTAATCGTAACAATATAGCTTTGAAAAGGTGAAATTGCAGATGAAAGTTTATATAGATAATGATTTCCAAACTTGATAGTTTTTAATTTGGTTGTGACCAATCAAGGTAATATTATGTACATAATGATATTTACTCTGTATTTATAAATTAATTACATTTTAAATTACACGTTTAATTACATCGAACTAGTGTTACATATCCGAGTGTTTCAGCTCTTATTTGTTTAATATCTATAACATAAAGTATGTAAAGCACATAAACAACTTAACACTACAAATATAAACTAGTGACGTTGCTGTGTAACTATTACCTTTAGTGGTTACATTAATGCTGGAAGTGTGGTGCTGAGAACTATTTATCAAACGCACCTGTACCAACAAGTCCATTAGTAAATATTAGCCATCTTGGCAAGAACCGCACACCCTGCTTCGATGGAGTTTATTTTGATTACCTACTAAGGAAATATTTCCTTCGCTCTTTTCTACACACTGCAAACTTACTTCTTTCCCTTCCTAATATATAACTAGTCCATATTAAGAAAGTTCGATATACATAAAAACAACTTTCAGATGAATGGTTTCACATGGCCCAAATTTTAGGCATCAAGGATTTGGTTTTTATCAATAAAACTAACTACGCTTATGATCTTATAGATACCACTTTTTAAATAGAAACTAGGGATATTTGTATAGCACAAAAATACTATTCTTTTCAAAACTATCCATCCAATTTGTACCAAAACAGTTTCATTTGTAAGGCAATGTGATCACCTTCTTTCGCGATGTAAACGATCACAGTGCGGATGATACGTTTGTTTAAACGATGGTAAGAGATTTGTGAACTTCCACATTACACTTTCTGCTCTTCTCCGCCTGCAAGTAAAAGCATATGCTTTATTTTCATGCCTTTCTTGATAACAGACTCACAAAATCAGATCTCATAGACCCATTTCAAGAATCAGAGACGATCAAAACGAAGTATATTTTACAAAATTGTAACATATTATTTAAGTTGCGAAGCTTTCAAAGTTATGTTTTGAGTTCGACAGTCCCTTGTTTAAATTTCAGGTAGCGGAGTGCTTTAATCAAACTTCCCTTCGTTTAAAGCAATAAGTTTCATCAAACAGTTTGTTAACTTATGCAAAAACGTGTTCAGGTTGTTGTTATAATTAGTCCACTAACAAATTTACTATGCTTAAACTGACAAGTTGTGATAATGTTAATATTCAAGTGTTCAACTTCAAAATAGTAAAATTTTAATATTTAAAATAACTGGACATGTATATTATTTATTTTATATCGTTCGAACTGTCCTCCGTTATATTATAAATCCGTCATAACACTTCGCTATCAGAAGCCCTGGGTTCGATTAATGGTACGACAAATCCTGAAAATGTGTCTGAGTCTGGTTGGAAGTTTTAACCGTGGCTAATTATAATTCTATCAGCAAAGCAGTATAGAGATTATAAGACAAATGATATACTACTAGGATAGCGGGCGTTCACCTCAAACTATCTTAGTTATCACTCTCCATCACGTGAGATCACATTAAAGCTTCCTTTAGCAATAATTATTGAGAGCGTACGTTACGAAAGGAATATCGACGGCCCCTATGTAAAGAGTCCTTCTGCGAGAATATTATTTCTTTCTATGTGATGAAGAGAGAAGACGCCGGGGCTGCTCCACTTCTTCGGCACAGGAGATTGGTAGTTGAGAGGGGAAGATTTGTGCTTCTCTTTCCTATGTTTCCCTGCAGGAACCACCCGGAATACCAGGGTAGATGGCGTCTACTGATCTTCTGATGTTCCACTAAAGGATAAAAGCGTTTCGATAGGTTTAAGTGGGTATTCTGGCTCATCAGCGAATTCTATACAGGTCGAGGTGTGATCTGGATGCATAAAAACATTTCCCAGCGTAAAGAAAATTGGAAATTAATTAACAAAGATCTTTTTTCATTACTACAATACAGTCACTTTGTCATAAATGTGGATGACAACACGGATAGCTTTGTAATGTTGGGATTTATTGAGTAATATAGTGGCAACACATAAAAATACCAAATAACATTGTGCAATATTACAAAATGTTATGCAATGCAAAGTAACAAAAACGATCGGAACTATTTTATTAATATAGTATTACGTGCTATGTGAAGTAGTTGTTTTAAGAGAAGTAATGCTAAATAGTATAAATTCAAATAGTGATGTAATTATTAGTATAGTACAAGTATTAATTTTTGAGACATTTTATAATATTACAGAATTTTTTTCTAATTAAGTTTTATATACAAATACAATATATTATCGACATTATTTTAACTATTCAAATTATAATTTTAACTTGTATGTACAAATTTATAATACTATTAAGTTTTTAATTTGAAACTTGAATTGGAATTGCAATTGCAATTGGAATTTGAATTTGAATTTTGAATTTGAATTTTGAATTTTGAATTTGAATTTTGAATTTGAATTTTGAATTTGAAATTTGAATTTGAATTTGAATTTGAATTTGAATTTGAATTTGAAAGAATAAAAGTTGTTAGTTAATGTGAGTTGGTGTTCTTCTAACATAAAGACGTTTTGTTTTTATTTTAAGACTTAAATGAAAAGGCTCTGAATCTTACAAACATATTAATTCATGTAATGAATAAGAGCTTAAGTTTAAATAATGTTCAAGTGAACAAATTGCGATATACAAACATCCATGTACAAATCGACTCAATTCTGTAAATGTTGAGGGAAAGATTGCGTAGCAGACGTTGCTCAAGGCAACATTGTGTGATTAACCAAATACTGAAGACCCCTTACAACGTTAAAAGTTATATCGATTCTACATTGTTGGTACCAAAATGTACGCGCAAGAATGTATCATGCTAAATTGGTATACCGTAGAGATTTTAGCTGAATTAAAACGTAATGTCGAACATTGGGGTAAATTTTAATCTTTGTGCCTGATAATAATTGTCATCATTTACAACATTGAGAGCTTTTATTCATTAATTTTCATGAGAAAATATTTTTTGATTACCTTTTTAGTATTAAGCACAGTTATTGCAATCAAATATTTTTACCGTATCTTATATTTTTAATGTTTGAATTGATTTTTAACTTTCAAACTGCGTTCAGCGGTCGGGGAACTTTTGTAATTATTACCCCAAAATATTTTGGTGTACGTTGATATTACCCCATGGCGAAAAGTAAAATAAAACGAAATCGCTTCATTTTAGCATCTTTCATATTATAGCCCACGTCATAATTTAAGAAAAAAAAACCATAACTAAAAATTAATTTAAACATCATTTATTCAATTTATCAATGTAATACCTAGTAATACTCATAAAAGTTTCTATTTTACCCCTAAAAATTTCATTTTACCCCATTTGGAGTAATTTACCCCGGTTTCCCGACAGCTGATTTAGTTCATTCCTTATAAAGACGACGCGACGCATATGAATGTATTTATCTGGTTATATTTTTGTATATTTATTATTCTCATCTCCTACCTTAATTAAGTCTCCTTCCTTAAGATAATACCGACTTTGTCCGTCATTAATTGACATAGTTTAACTCTTCTTCCTAATGTATAATTACTTTGTGCGGTGCACAATAAAGTGTTAATAAATAAATAGTTTAGACATATTTATAACAAGCTGAACACGTGACTTCGTCTGCGTTGAATGTTTATTGATTGGTTTGAATGGGTAGCAGTTTAGTAATTTAGAAAAATTACTTTAAAAATAAAAACATACGTATAAAAACATCATTGAGTTATTTGCTGTAAATTACTGCAAAGAGCTTTTAGTCCTTTTTCAGGCTCTAGATTATCGCTGTACCAAATTTCAATCAATTTAGTTCTTAGCTGACCTCTACTCGATAAAAGGAATACTCCTACTAAATTTCAAGTTTCTACGCCTTATGTGATGAGTCAATAGTTAACGTCCCCGCAACCCCCATTGCGGGAGGAATTTCGTAACATCCGTTCTTAGCTGACCTCTACGCGGCAAAAGGAATAGTCCTAACATTTCAAGCCTCTACCCCCTGTTTGATGAGTCAACAGTTAACACCCCCGGAACCCACCTTGCGGCTGGAATTTCGTAAAATCCGTTCTTAGTAGACCTCTACTTGGCAAAAGGAATATTCCTACCAATTTTCAGGCTTTACGCTTTATGGTTCCAGAGATATCGTGATGAGTTAATAGATACCTGGATATCTCTTTTATATATATAGATAAACTTTTTAAATACAAATTTTCAAACTTCATATTATTATATATACTATTATATAAATATTCCATTGTATACTAGAAATTTGATTACAAAAGGCTTTTCTAACAACCAAATTACGTACTATGCATTGTGAATATTGAATTGAAAGCAGGTTTCAGGCTAAATTAAACTTCATTGATTTATTCAAGCGTCGCGGTCGTCTACCTGGCTTTTGTGAACGCGAAACTTTTTGCTGATAATTTGAGGCAATTTCTCGTGTTATACGAGTATACATACGAGTACACGAGTTTCTATGCTGAATTGGAATTTAATATATTTTACCCTTTTTTTACGCCTTTGAGCCAGGCGGCGCAAGATCGGGCCTTGTGGCGGTCATTACGTGAGACCTATGTCCAGCAGTGGACGTCCATCGGTTGAAGCGACGACGACGACCCTTTTTTACCCCGGACAGGTTAGCGCTTGACTTCAATCCCACATGTTAGTAATTTACGATACAATCTACAATGGGAGCGCGTTATCTTCCCAGTTTTTTTGTATGTTGGAAATCCTGTAAATTGAGTAAGTTTTACTAAATTTCAATTCAATTTCGAATAATTCCGTTAATTTGGTGGCGGGTGAGTAAGTAATTGAGTTTTGTAGTCTAAAACCATCTTTAAAGTTCAAATGAAATTGAGACAGATCAGCTAGTAATGTCAAGGTCTATATTACCCATAAATTTACATAAAATGAATGAATTACTCAAATCGAAATAAATGAATAACATATTCAATTGTATGACGAGATGAGATGAGAAAGAAAAGGACACCTAACAGAGTTATGTTGTGGGGTCTTCTTAGAACGCAGCGGGAAAGAACCATTTTACTTTAGATTCTTTTAAAACTTAATAAAAAGTGTTGTATTTATACAAATCTAATACTTTAGATTTAAGAGACTTAGAGGGATGGAAATGGGAAGAAATAATGAATTTAATTGTCATTAAAATATTAAAAGTGTCGAAATTTAATACGAATAATTTATTGAAATCTCAAATGAGGAATTGTAAATAAAAATGCCACGTGTTTTTTGTCAATATTAGAAATTATTAATTAAATATTGTTTTTTAATTTACAATTTATAAAATATTGTTATTTTATATTTTATGAATAATATAAAATTATTAACTGACAAATGAAAACGCCATATGTTATTTGTAAATATTAAAACTACCTAGCCTCCAAACGAATTAGCGTAAAAAACGCTGCACATCTTCGTGACGCTTCCACGTTTCATCCGTAAAAATTTTGTCCGAAAGAAGTTTCACTTTAAAAATCGGCGGACCTTAGCTAGTATATTGGAATCAAATTCAGGTAATTCTTTATTCAAGTAGGTCCAAATATCACCTTTGTATCGTCCACAGGCTGTCTGTTGGTAACACGTCTACCACCGGATCGGAAAGATGATTCCCTTGAAAAAAAAACAAGCTAGAAACACAGCGGTTACTCTTTTAAATATAATTTTGTAGGGTACTACTTATATTCTGTTGTCGCATGCTTTCCGGCGGAAACGGGTAGCAGCATTGATCTTGAAATGAACGCCCGAAGGAAAAAGTCTTCGTGTTATATCTCGTCACAACGGAGAATCATTCGAGTTGTATCAGTATCAGTAAAGTGTTTATTGTGTGTCGTAAATCAATACCCCGTAATTATTTGTATAGTAAATTGTGATAAAGTATATAGTGTGACATAACTGGAGTTGATAAGTTAAAGTACTATGGATTAAAGTGACTATATTTGTACATGTCCGCGTTTAATTTATATAATCTGTGCAGTCGGATAACATTTTATTATTATTATTTATTTATGTACCAACATATAAAACAATATAAAATGATAATGGATGTACATAGGACAGCTTATCTCTTAAAAAAGACCTCTTCCAGTAGCCCTTTGACATAGGAGAGTACTTAATGAGATGCGGTAGAGTTACAAGTACGTTTAACTAAGGATAACTACATACAAAACTTAACAACGATAAAACTATATTTTGATTCTTAAATAATCTTCAATATTATAATATGCCTTTTGTAAAAGGAGGTTTTTAAATATTTCGGTATCAGATTGCAGTATCTTATTAAAAATGCGTATGCTACACCTGTCAAATGTTTTGTGAACGTTCTTCACTCTAAAATATGGCATCACAAGTTTGTTTTTATTTCTTGTATTAAAATAAATACTTCTGGGACCTTTTGTTGTTTTTCTTTTAATTTATGAATTACGATAGTCTATCAAGTGCAAAATATTTCCTAATAATATCGCATCACATTCTTTTCACACATTTCGAAGTGATTGAATAACTTAGTAAAGTTACTAAAGCTAAAAGATTTTTTCACGAGATGGTTATCCCCAAAGGGTCTATACATTTTCCGGGTTGAAATAGCCGTGACAAGTAAACCTCTTGAGTTTTTGAAACCAATCCTCTTTATTTTTTATGTAACCATTTATAAAATGAAAGCATCAAGGATAAATTTATGTATATCCTTTAAAAGTTGAACCAAATTACTAAAATTGTATTAAAGTTGTTTAAAAAAATAACGAGCTAATCAGACATAAGGAACCTTAATGGGTTTAAATATTTACTTGTTTTATCGCTGACAAGTTTGCGCTTTATTAATGATGGTAAGTAATAATAAAGTCTATTATGCTAGCGTTCCAAACTGGTAAAAAGTAATTTACCTCTTACGGTTTCTTTATGGTTGACACCGTTGCTGATAAATTATTCTTAATTTTCTATGTCAGGAATCTAACCAGAGACCTCTACTTGCAAAATGCTATCCCTCAAACTATGTAATGATATGGTAATCTTTAACTACAAATAAGATTAAAATCTCATACCCAAGAAGCCTGGTCGATTAATCATCATCATGAAGACTTCATCATCAAAGAAGGCTTACACAAAAAGCAAAATAATACAAATTACACAATCTATTTTAATTAAATTTTGACAACAAGTATGACATTTGAATAATTAATATTGATACTATTCGTGAAATTAACTTCGTACAAATTAGGCATTCTATACATTAAAGCATATATGTTCCATTAAATACAAATTGAATTGGTTAGTCGTTAAGGCTTTATGAATATTCATGCTTAAATGCCTCATTGGTCTAACGGTAAGCTTGTATGGCTTCAGATCACGAGGGCCTAGGTTCGAGTCTTATCAAATCTAAAATGATGTCGGGTCTTCCGTTAAGAAAACCTCATACTTTCATGCATTACTCAGAACATATAACTTCGTTTGCACGCATAAAAATATGGGACTTAAAGTACCCCATTAAATTAAAAGATTCAAGTCTCCCACTTTTAGGGGACCACAGTAAACACTTTATTAATAAACTCAGATTATAATGTTCAATCACTTAATGTTCCCGATATCAATTTACACAAACTCATTAATAATAATAGCTGGGAACGCGACAGATTATTAATAGTCGAACACTCTGGTGGAACGTCACCCGGGAACTACCGAGTCCGCCACGACACATGACTCTGTCCCGCGCCGATAGATGGACGGCGTCAGCGTTCCACAGACTACCGCACTCCGATATACATTAAGTGATAATATATCCTTTGTGTACTGGTTTTATAAGATAGATACATGAAATACTTTATTAAGCACCACAAAAAGAATCACAGTGAAATAAAATAACTTAACATTAAATACATTCAGTGTGTAATTGAGCGGCCTTATCGCTAAATAGCGATCTCTTCCACACAACCCCTGTGGCTAGGGAGACAGTCAAAGAAAACAGAGAGGTAGGCTGTGTTAATAAAAAAGAAGAGGAAAAAAATAGACATAAATATAATAAATACATACATATATCTAAACTTTTATGTTATGAATAAATTATTTCTCATATCACAACTAAATATATATTTAATGCAGACAAAGACGTGCTATATTATAAAATGTAGACAATAAAATTTATGCTAAATTTTAAAACTTTAAACGTACAGTGTTATTACAAAATATTTGCGTTTAGCCACATAGGTTTGCAGGGTTCCTCATTTTTATTTTATTTTAGAGGCAAATTGAAAAATAATGTTCGATTTCTGACTTCATCTAAATGTTGACACTAAAATTGCGATTTATGCGTAATTGAAATGTATGGAAAAATAATTCTAAGTAGCAAAATGGGTTTACAGTCTTAAATAAGCAAATTGTAGGAATTCTTTAAAGAATCTCCACCTTAATGGACATTTATAATTACTTTGAAATAAATGTATCTGTTTAGAATATTTTCTTAATTTGTTTAAAGAATCCAGCAATACTATGCCTTTGCTTTTTATTAATAAAACGACCATATACAATATTGTCGCCATTTCATTTATAATATAAATCAAGAATAAATTGGTATAAATTTCGTAGACTACTGCTACGCCACTTGCTACGCCAAAGTATCTTGTAGCGTCATCTATTGTAGTACCCTGAAAGCTCTAGTTCTTTGAGAAAACAAACTTAAAGCTCTAAATGAAGTATTTTAAGTTTAATAAACTTTACATATCGAATAAAAATAATATCAGAATCTGGAGTAGATTTTAATCCAAACTTTCTCGGCCCAAAAAATTTTTTTGTATGGAAGCATTCATGTCCCTAAAAAGCAAATAATGGTTATATATTTTTTTATTTTATCGGTTTTACAAGTAACTTATCAGTTACTTGTAAAACCGAGCAATATTAAAAAAAAATTTTCTTCTTACCTCAATTTTATGTTATATCAACGGGGTAGTTCACAACTTTGATATTCCATTATTCATCCACACATTCTTAACTACTTCCAGGTAAATGTTGGAGTATTTTTGCATAACTTATGGAGGTAGCAAAACTTCGCATTCTTCAGCTGAGTTTGGCTGAGATTGCTTATCTAGAATTTTAACGAAGGACTGCCGGAATTATTGGAAAACTTTTGACGTCTCACAATTTTCTAATGATCAATCACATTGCGCACTTTGCTTAAGAAATTTGTAGGTGTATATTTTACAAGCTATTTATATATATAGGCTTAAAATATAACTCACCACGAGATATCCAAAATCATTCTCCTGATCGACTTGAAAGTTTACAAAATGAAATGAATTTGTTCGCAATATAAACGCTCACAAAGAACAGATTTCTCCATATACCATTTATTCAGTTTAAGCTATCTTGAGATCTAACCAGTTATTAAGTAAATGGCAGCCTATTACCGAAAGGCTGTACTTTAAAGCTCAAACCCAACACGCTGCTTCTCGGCGGCTTCACACACTACACACAACACTTCTCTCAAGAAATGTAAGCTTTATAATTATATACTCCTTCCCCAAAAAGCACAATTATGAATTCGTGTGACTTTGCTAATTGTCACTTAACAGTTAGATGAAAGTATCGTTATAAAATTTGATTTTAGCTGCGATTTTTTGGTAAAATTATTTTACAGCTGGGACGATTAGAAATTGTATTTTTTGATATGCCACACTTATTTTTGTCCAAATTGTTTCCGGCATGTCAAATCTTCCTTTACGTGATTGAAAATATGAATTCAGAATGAAATATTTTACACTCTTTTACTTAAACAATAAGAGAGAATCAATCCTGTTTAGAAATAAAAATGTTTAACACTAATTATAACAATAAAACCCATTTCGTCTAATGGGTCCACATTTAGAGAGTATTTTTTATTGCAGAGGTTAGCGCTTGGGTAGGTACGTGTAAATAGTACCTAACCGTTAATTCGCGTGATTAATTTTAATATTTTGTAACAATGTGCCGGTGTCAGCGGAATTATCACCTAAAGAGATTCCTACAACGATCACAACGCTAGTAAATCAATTAGTCACTTATTTGAAGCTCGTATGATCGCTGATCTCCCAGGTTGTTGGCAACTGGACACTGATGCAGATTTTTTGGAAAAAACTGATTTGCGGCGGTTAAATATCGGCGGCGGTTCATAGATGACTGTTAATTGTTGCGCGCACGCAGGTGAGCTTGTGGCCCGGGGTAATAAATAATAAGTCTTATTGACTTGACTAGACTAGAGCGCTTGACTATGATAATCCCTGATGGTAAGTGATAATATAGTCAAAGACAATTTCACGCTAATTTGCTGAGACGTAAATTATCTACATAGCATTGTAGCCAAATGTCCGTTTTTTTAATTAAAAGCCTAGCAATTAGAAAATGCAAAGTAATATCTAAAATTTTCTCTGTCAGAAGTCTAGCTTAGGACTTCTAATTTCAAAGCCAATACTTACGTTTGAAGGCCTCGCTATTAAATATCGTTATATAACACATAATTCGTTAGAATGCTCCACTTTATGAACAGTCTTACAAGTGCATCGTCTAGGCTTATTAAAAAAAATCGTAAACACGTACAAATTTAAACCACGTTCGGTTACAAACTTTATGAAACGGTGAAGTTCAACTCAATATGCAGCAGCGAATAAAGTTTCGATTCCGTATATACAAACTTCCAATGCGAAATCATGCGACTAACATGCCAAATCTAAGTATACGCTTTTGGTTACGAAATAAGCCAACAAGTTCCTAACGAGCTTTTCGTATACCTCGATGAAACTTCAAAATTGTTTCAATAATTAAATTGCTTTTGAATTATTTCCGATTTGTAAGTTTTATATTTCAGCAAATATGCAGTATACTTTTTAGAGAGTGACACATTGTGACGATTTTAAATCAAAGTCACATATTTATTCGTCGTCGTCGTCGTCGCCTCAACCGATGGGTGTCTACTGCTGGATATAGATTTCAAGTAATGACGTACATGTGCCGCCTGGCTGCAGCGGCTACCGGCGACCCTCTTTATATCATCGGTCCACCTTACGGAGGGTCTGTCTACACTGCGCCGTCCGGTGCGGGGCGCCACTCCAGCACCTTCGGCCCCCAACGCCCATCGCTCCATCGCACTATATGCAACAACCATTGAAACTTCAGATTCGCGGTTCGTATAACTAAGTCGGTGACTTTGGATCCACTACGGATCTCTTCATTTCTGATTCGATCATGTAGAAAAACTCCGAGCACAGCCCTCGCCATAGCACGCTGTGTGAGTCTGAACTTCCGCATGAGGCCCATAGTCAGCGACCACATCTCAGAACCGTAGGTCATCACTGGTAACACGCACTGTTCGAAGCCGTTGGTCTGCAGGCACTGATGGATATCGGACGAAAGTATCTGGCGTAGTCATCAGCAAACCGTAAATGAGTGATGTACTCGCCGTTGATGTTGATACCCAGTCTAATCCACTCCAAAAGCTTAAAAAGGTCTTCCAGCGCCGCAGTGAAGAGCTTTGGGGAGATAACATCTCCCTGTCGCACTCCACGTTGCAGTTGGATAGACGCTGTGCTTTGGTCCTGTAAACGGACTGACATGGTGGCGTTTTCGTACAAGCACTTCAACACGTGTATGTAACGGTAGTCAATTCGACATCTTTGTAAAGATCTCAACATGGCCCATGTTTCCACCAAATCGAAGGCTTTCTCATAGTCCATGAATGCTAAAAAAAGTGGCTGATTATACTCTTCGGTCTTCTGTATAATCGCCAATGCTATTCCAGAACTTGCTTGGGTATATGACTGGAATCCCAACTTAGCATTTGGCCAATCCAACTCCACTTTCACTGCTTGATCTGAATTTCGATCGTAGTCTCATGGCATTTGTCTAGCTGATCATCTGTTGAGATAACCTTGGGACAGCAGATTCCGAGGATGCGACGCAAACACAGGTTGACCGGGGTCTCAGCTGAAAATCAGCGTCGTGTGTTTCTACTACACACGATAATATGCTGAGCTGGAAACCCTTTCGAGGTGGTGTTACAGACAGTAATGCTGTTTATGATAATGCTGTTTGTTACACCATCATTGAATAAATGCTTTTTCTTTCTTTCTTTCTATTTGGCGCGAGATGTCCTTAGCGACCTTCCACGTTTCGCATACATACAGAAACACAAATTTAACGTTGGGCCTGAAGATTTTCAGTTTAATCCTTCGGGTTAGTTACCATGATTGCCACTCTAGTCCTAGTCGTGCGAATGTAGCTCGGGCTTTGGCGATCCAGTAAGCGATGTCTTCTTCTGTGCATCCAGTTTCCGCCACGACACTGCCCAAATATGTGAAAGACTGAACGCGATCTAGGTACCAATTTGCATAGTAAAGCAATTATTTGAACTGGATTTAATCTCTTTGGTCTTCTTAATATTGATTTTGAATCCCGTTTTCGCTAGTTCCTGGCCTAAATTATTCAACTGACTGCGCTAATGCTAAAGAGGCAATGTACCTCTTATGGTTTTAACATACTATATCGTACCGGATTACAAATATTTTCTCTGTGGAAAGGTAACGTAACGTACCGTAAAATATGTGTGTAAACTTAAATTTTCTGATCATATGATATTTTAGCCGCAGGAACCAGGCGGCGCAAGATCGGGCTTTGTGGACGTCATTACGTGAGACCTATGTCCAGCAGTGGATGTCCATCGGTTGAAGCGACTATGATATTTCACTGTTACTTAATCTGGTATTAATTACAGGCCTGGAATTGGTAATTTCAAGAAATTTGGACAAAATGAAGCCTGTAGTGATACTCATAGGTATCTTAGTTTATATGTCTTTTTATTTTGATCTTGTGTGCAATAAAGTGTTTTCTCTCTCTCTCATGATATCTGTTATTTACAACGAAAGTCATTATCGGATACAAAAAAACGTGATTTTCTTTGAGTGTATTTGAAAGTAAGAGATAATAAGTGGGTATTTTAGTAATAATATCAATGTCAGTTTCGTATGTATGTATCTATGTTCGTCTGCATCGTATGTCTATTTAAACAAAGAAAACCGGGAACAATCTGAGTGTTGAAGTGAAACCCCTCCAGGCGCATAAGGGAAAAATTTTACGAATGAAACGCGTGATTAGCGTCACTAAGATGTGCAGCGTTTTTTATGCTAATTCGTTTGAAGGTTAGGTATTTTTAATATGTACAAACAAGATGTGGCATTTTTATTTGACACTCGTCATTTAACAATGTAATATACTATTTTTCATAAAATAAAAATATGTCGTAAATTCTCTATTCTAAACTGTAAATTCAAAACAAAATTCAATCAATAAATTTCTAATATTGAGCGTACAAAGTACACATGTCAATAGTGAAACTTCTATGGCAGTCTAATTTTCAAATCTTGTTTAAATTTATAACTTTGGATTCCTGAGACTTAGAGGGACGAAAAAAGGAAGGTATGTCAGGAAATAAATGTTGTTAATTGTCATTAAATGATGTTAATTGTCATTCAGTAGAGTCCACCGCCAGCTTTCCAACTTCCATCATCGATTTTTGACAGGATCTCATATCTGTGGTCGAACATGATATCCACAAGACCAATGAGTCAGTCACAGGTGCTCACAGGTTAGTGCTTGACTGTAATCTCACGTTATTAAAAGCGATGATACAGTCTAAGACGGTAATGTAATAACCTGCGAAAATATAATTGTTTGCAGGGTAAAAATTTGCTACCGAGATTGAAGTTGAAACCTGATTCGTTAGCCATTACTCCAACAAAGCCGTCAATTAACAATATCAAATTGCTAATATTTTATTCAGTCTTTGAGAACACGATTATTGATATTTCTTTTGTATAGGCAAAAGGAAATATAAATACATGAAATACACTTTATGTAAAGGAATGACATTATCAGAAATGAAAAATGAATTCAGTGATCCTAGACCTCGGGTTTCAGTGGAATAATGAAATTATATTTCGTTATAATAAAACAATGGCTGTTAATTGGATGGATGCAATAATACGGTGTTCCGCTATGGTAACAAAAACAATAGCTTTCGGGAGACGATTGTCCTTATCAATCATCCTCCCCTTTTGTAAGAAACTTACACGTAACGATACGTTACAGACACGACATTTGAATGTTACATAAACAATCGTATTCACATTTATTTCATAATGAGAAAGTAACGTACATACATACATAGCATCACGCCTCATTCCCATAGGGGTAGGCAAAGACTTCTTTCGCTTTCGCTTCTTTCATTCACATTTTACCATATTCCCTGTATTTACTCTCCTTTCAATATCACTTCCACTTGTTCCCCATCTATCAAAATATTGCCATTCATCATAAATTCATCTCGTTCAAAAAGCCTCACTTTCGTTTTATTTACATTCAACTTCATTCCATTCCTTTTCAAAGCTTCATTCATAATATTTACTATCTCCCGTAGATCATTAGCAGATGATGCAAGTATTACTTGATCATCAGCGTAGAGCAAACATTTGATGCGTAATTCATTCATTCTTAACCCATACATACTTTCTTTTAAATTTGTCAGTTATCTATGAATAGGTTGAACAGCCATGGTGACGCAACACATCCCTGTCGAACACCTCTTTCGACAGGAAACCACTCCGTGTACGCCCCGTTTATTCTGATACAAGCTTTAGAACCCTGATAGAGAGATTTCAATGCTTGAATCATACTACTGCTCAATACATATGTAGATAACGTTTACCACAGCTCATTCCTCACCACTTGATCATAGTAACTTGCAATAGTACAATAACTGAGAAAATAATAATGCTTATTGCTACTCTTACCAACAACCTTATAGAAAAGAACTTAAACATGTGCTGGTGTAAAAATTTTTTAAAATTAAAAATGCATATACAAATATTTACAATAAATATTTACATATTTGATACAAAAAGGGAGCGAAACACACAATTTTAGTACAAGAAATAAAAGCAAACTTGTTATGCGATATTTTAGAGAGAATACGCATTTTTAATAAGATACCCGAGTCACCTCTGGGTTTGCCTCCCCTTTGTTAAAAAAACATGTAAAAAATGTCCTATTACAAAAGGCATATTATAATGTTGACGATTATTTAAGCGACAGAGATGTTTGGACTTGATTCTAGTTGCACATGAAAGCTAAACACATTGTAACCTACAAAAAAACTATATTGGAAGGAGTAACTGTTGATTTTCTGGCCGGTTTGTACTCAGCGGAATCAACTTTCAGAACCGTTGACCGATTTGCTACCAACGGACAGACTACAAACAATTCAAAAGTGTTTATTGAGCCTACTTGAGTGAAGAATATTTTTATTTGATTTGAAAAATGGAGTTTAAGAGTCGCTCACTAATTTGCAGGTTAAGTAATACTTTTCTCATATTATCCATTATTACATTACATACTTTGAATGACTTAAAACACAATATTAACGTTGATACAAACAGAGAACTGTCACTAGGCGAATATTGCTTCATTCCCCTGTGCTATCCCTCTTATATAAAACGCCCAACTCAAAATAGTCGCCCCACTCAAAAATAATAAGTCCACCAATCACAGTCGTCATGAAAAGGACGACTTCTTAAATTTGAGTATTTCCGGACTACGTCAAACCGGATGTAGTGCATGTAAACGTTACACTAATTCAAAAACCTCAAATAAAACAATCATGACCGCTAACAGAAGGTACTAACAGATATTTAAATAGTTTAATCATAAATGAAGATTAAACATAAATGAGGTTATATAAGTTGTGGTCTGTTAACATTCCAATGCTGAGGATAGGTCTCCGTAATCAAAGAAAAAGTTTTAGAGCAAATTCTCACCAGGCTGCTCCACTGCGGTATAACACGTATGATAATACGAGATACTCGTAGAATAGATATATACAAGCTTTACTGCTAAAACTTACTTCAACTAAAAAATAAGGGTATATATATGATTCTATAATGTTTAACATCCCAAATATAATCTGGTTAAAATTAATTTTACATTAATAGATAATAGAATTTTTGTTTTGTATATGCCATCTGAAACATAATACCTATGATGAAAATTGTAACACAAACATTATTGTAAGTTATGGTGACGTTTTGATTATAATTTATTGCTTTTATTTTTAATTTTTTCACATTTATTGTTAAGTCCTATTTAATATGATAACCGTTTTCCTGGTAAGAAGTATTTCAATTTTTAAAAATCTACAATTCTACTAGAATGTAATTTTGTTGCATGTTTTTCCTAGTAGGCTGTCAATCAGCCACAACCAAAGCCTATACCTAGTCCAGACTTAGATGCATTAGACAATATGTTCCCTAAATGAGACCTCCTGGAAGTTGAAGTTCGGACCACTGCTGACAAAATGAGTATCATTCGTCACATAAATCTACCTGTACCCATTTTAAACTTTAAATCCAATCGATCTGCTTCAAATACGTTTCACTAGAAGTGCAATAATGTAAAGCTTCAGAGCAATAATTTCCTCGTTTCTCGAGATCTGCATAACTATTTGCGACTTAATTTTTACGGATTTCCTCATATATTCACGGGATTGGGAATATTGCGGACGACACAGCGGGGAAACGATAGTTTACAATAGAGAGTTCAATACAACAAATAATTACAACTTTTTTCGCAATCGTAACTTTACGATATCGCAATGTTATTGGAATGATGTCGTAGACTATAAAGCGTCGGCAGGCTTTTGTTGGAATATAATAAAAAGTGTCAGGTAATAGAATTAATAAACGTCAGTCCAGTAGCGTTAACATGATACCGTTCAATTTAAGGGAAATCAAGTTTTTCGAGGGGAAAATAATAACAATATAGGGTTGAAGATGATAAAAAACTTTTAAAACTCATATGAAATAATGAAAATTAAAATACATAATGAAAATACGTAAAATGATCGAGAATAACAAATAAATAAATAAAACAAAAAAAATATTTTCATTAAACAGAAAAAGCTTTTCAGAAAAACAATAGATGCGACATAGAAGATAGATAAGAGCGTTATCATTTTAAGATACTATATTTATTTGTACAACATAGCGTTTTACGGATCATTCTAAAAAAAATAAAGACAAGATTTTGCGGCTTACGACGTGTTTGCTTTCCAGCGTCGATATTATTTTACAGAATTGCCTAAACGCTTTTTGTTAAATAAAATAACATGCTGAATAATCAAAAACATTTATTGGCGAAAAACCTATTGTAAACACTTGTCACTGGATTAGGTTTGTAAAGATTTCGTGACCAAGAATCTCGTTAAGAGTTATTTTAAGCTTTAATGTACTTCAGAACTTTAATGTACTGCTAGAAACCTTAAAAGATTATTAAAACGACGATAATTTAAACACCGAGAGTTACTATTAACTTGTATTTTACTATCACTAGTTTACACTTTAGCAGATAATAATAGACAAGCCCCCAGTCTGGCTACTTATCCCTTTTTAACTATCCACAGCCCCCTCTTCTTTCTTCGTCAACAGCCACGAACAACTCTACCCGAGCGCCTCTCATCGGCAGCCATTGCCTTTCTCCGGAGGTCTGCGCGTCGCAATGGATGACAATAAATTCAGGCGTTACAAGATATAACAAAAGAATGTATCTTACGATAATTCCTCTTTTTAATAGATATACAAAAAAGCCCGCGAAATTATATATGTCTTTTCAGGACAACTGACTTTCTTTTTTTCTTTAACTAAACGGATATAGTATCAATCCTTATCGATCCGTTGTTTAACTAACTTTAATCATTTCGTGTTCATTATTACCCTCACGCGAGATATTTATTTATTGATTGTTATAAAGATATAAAGATACAAAGTTATACTTTAATAACAAGGATTCAAATTCAAATGAAATTATTTGTCATATACAGGTTACAATGGTGTTTACATATAAATTACTAGAGAGAAAAGATATAAAATAAAATACACAAAGGCACCCTTATCGCGTGTAGTGATCTCCTTCAGACAACCTTAGAAATCAATAGCTTATAATTATAACTACCATGAACCAACATGAATACTACTTTCTAACAATACTTATATATATTAATGTTGAGATTAATAACACATATTATTTTATTCATAAGTATTCTATTAAAAGAAAGTATGTATGGGTTAAGAATAAATGAATTACTCATCAAGTGTTTACTCTACGCTGATGATCAAGTAATACTTGCATCATCTGCTAATGAGCTACAGAGATGGTAAATATTACGAATGGAGCTTTGAAAATAAAAGGAATTAAAGTGATGTAAACAAAACGAAAGTTATGATTTTTGATAAAAAAGAAGATGAATGTATAATGAATGGCAATACTTTGATAGACGTGGAACTAGTCGAAGAGGTGAAAGAATTTATGGGATCTAAATTTACAAAAGATGGAACATTTGAAAGTGTTATTAAAAGGAGAGTGAATACAGGGAATATGGTAAATGGTTCTCTGCACGCTTTTATGAATAGCCAGACGGTGTCTTAAAGGGCCAGGCTGGCTGTGCATGGAGGAGTGTTGTAGCCAACACTTATGTATGGTAGTGAAATTTAGTAGTGGAACTGACAAAAAGGATTTATGAGTCAAGAGTGAATGCGAAAGCTGGAAGGGGAAGACCAAGGCGAACGCACCTGGACCAAATCCAGGACATTTTAAATAAGGGCCAGGTCAAGAGTACTCTAAATCGACCAACTTGTATGAAAGGTTTAATGAGAATGAAAGAAGCGAAGGAGATATGCAAGGATCGTGGCAAGTGGAAGGACGTGCCTACCCCTATGGGAATGAGGCGTGATGCTATGTATGTATAATTCTATAAATTCAAACTTATACACATATTTCTAAACATTAACACTTCACGCTCTACTAACACACTTAATATCAAAACTAAAACTGTAGTACTCTACAAACAAGCTCCGGCAGCCTACCAACGCAACGTCATCATTCGCGACGCTTAACTTAGTCAATACAAAACCTAATATCATGACGCAAATATATTTTGACTTTTTAATTATTCCATTAACGCACTTAATCAAATATTTCACCACAATACATTTATTATTTCATTAAGACCTTGTTAATCAACTTTATTGTACTTATCCATGATTTTGATAAATAAATTGTAGTGGTCAATTTAAATACTTTCCAATTGTATAACTAAAGTGTCGAACGTAACCGAAAACATTAAATTAAAAAGGTGTTTCATTAAATTCGTTCTTTAAATAAACATCATATCACTACAATTATATATAATTATTGTGTACTATTTAAAGACTCCGATTGTTAATCATGAAAAAGCATTCTCAAACTCACCGTTTTGGTTGTGAAGCAAGTTGAATAGCACATCTATATATATAAGGTAAGGTAAGGAGCAGCCCATTAACGTCCCATTGCTGGGCACAGGCCTCTTTAATCACCTCACGAGAGAAGGTTTTTAGAGCATAGACCCACCACGCTGCTCCACTGCGGATTAGCAGGCATAGTATACAAGTGCACTCTCTATTCCTTCACTCTTATAGTCTGATGTGACGGGAATCCTACACGACCGGAGAGAGTTCAGGCGCAGAACCGACGGCTTAACGTGTTCTCCGAGGCATCACTGTGGATCAGACCGCCAAGTTTTTCCCAACTTCAGGCAAATATTGAGAAAATCTTAATAGAAAACTCAATATCGATTTCGAATTGGCCCGATCCGGGACTCGAACCCAGGACCTCATGTCTGTAGTCGACATGTAACTACAAGACTAATAAAGCAGCTTCACCTATGTGTATATACATATATATGAGATTTCCAGGTATCTATTGACTCATCATGATATCTCTGGAATCATAAGGCGTAGAGATTTGAAATTTGGTAGGAATATTCCTTTGGCCGAGTAGACGTCAGCTAAGAACAGATTTTATGAAATTCCATCCGCAAAGGGGATTGCGGGGGTGTTAGTTAAAAAAATTCAAATTTTCACATTACATAAAAATTCAAACTTGACATTTACAAACTATATCTTTTATGATAAGTAAAACTTAGTCAGAATTTTTTTTGACATAAATGAATCTATCAAAAGTAAATTATAGGAAATTCCACCCTCAAAGGGCAGTGAGGGTATGTCTCTCATTGGTAAAACAATTTGAAAATGTGGTAGCATTTTCAACACATTCAAAAAACATTCTACGCAGACGAAGTCTATACTAGAAGACGACAAAACCGTACGATCACGAAACAAAATTTACTGTAGTAAACATCTACTTGATTTTATCACACTTTCATTTCGATTCAAGTGTACTGGAGTTCTCATCCTGGGATAAGGCTTGAGTGGCGCGAATTTATTGGAAACGACAAATACGCTTCAATAGAGGAAGGGAAAATTTTATATACACAGCTACCGAATAGGAATATTTGGTTTGACACTTGTTTATACCGAGTCTTTGTTGGTTAATATATAAACCGATTGTATCTAAACATCATGTTTTTTTTTTGTAATTATATCTGTCGAAGAATAAGACAGAAGGTGAAGCATAAAGCATAGGGACGTAGAGATTTCCGCCGCCATCAACGTTAGTGGCATCCATAATAAAATTTTCCATACTGTAGGCGGTGATGGGTAATGTTGGTGCAATCAAACACATTTCTAATTAACCCAGAGTATAATGTTCAATCACTTAATGTTCCCGATATAAATTTACACAAACTCATTAATCAAAATAGGATCGCGACAGTTTCAAAAGTCGATCGCACCGACGGGCCGTCACCCGAGCACTGGAGAGAAGTGCGCCGGATTGTCACTTATTGACTCTACCTCACGCCGATAGACAGATGGCGCCGACGTTCCACTAACTATTGCACTCCGACATATATATAGGAGTTTAAAAAAAAAAATTGAATTATATGACGTAAAAGATTTGAAAAACATTTTGTGATTTTATGAAACCACGATGGAAGTGAAACTGTTTTAAATTTGCACAATACCTTTACTCCACAATCGGCTGTAATGCGAAAAGCGATAAATGAACAAAACAATTGAGAAAATGTAAATTGTTTCGCAGTAACAATATCATGAAGATAATTAATTATTTAAGTTGGTGTTTTAATATTTATGAATCTGTTTAACTTTACAATTAGCGCTTCTTTTATAACATAAAATGGATATAATTAGTTACCCGAATTATATGCCTTTATAAACTTTTTTGTAGATCTACAAAAGGGAAGCTATCCTACTATAGACTATTTTGTTATACCTCTAATTTATCTCACAGTGTTTTGTATGAAATTTCCCAGGTGGCTTAAGTTTTTCAATATATCCAAGATTTTGTATAATATTTCAATCACTTAACACAAATATTTGACAAATTATACACCTAAAATTTTCTTTTAAATCACTCTATCTATACGAGTAAGTTAAAACTGTATGAAAATGATAATTATTGAGTTAAATGCGAACAAAGGGAAAGACAAGTAAACAAGACGCGGTCTTTTACTTAGCTTTATAATATAGAAGACCAAATACAGCCTGTTTACCGAGATAAGCACAGACAAACAGAAAAAAAATTAAAAGTGCTTGCGTACAAACTACACATGTCAGAAGTGAAACTTCTTTGGCAAACTAAGTCTTAAGTCTTTTTTATATGTATGCAAATCTAAAACTTGATTTCTGAGACTTAGAAGGAGGGGAAAGGGAAGATATGTTGGGTATTTAATGAATTTAAAATTGTCATTAAAATATTAAAAATGTCGAATATAAATACAAATAATTTACTGAAATTTCAAATGAGTCTCAATATAAATGAAATTTTGTTCTAAAATTTAAAGTTTAGAAAAGAGAATTTATGAAATATATTTTATGAAAAATATTATGTCAAATTTTTAAATGACGAGTGGCAAATTAAAATGCCACGTGTTATTTGTATATATTAAAACTACTTAACCTTGAAACGAATTAGCATAAAAAACGCGGCACATATTCATGACGATAATCTCGCATTTTATCCATAAAAATTTTACCCTCACGCGCTGAAAGAAGTTTCACTTTCAAAAACCACTTTTAGCTATTTTTTATATCTTGTTACACGAATATGTCCAATCAAGAATCGATAATTATTCGATGTCAATATTAAATAAGGTCGTTGTACGTTCACTTGGATTTAGGGGTCAATGATTGATGGCAGAGCCTTAATTAATCTTACTGACATTACTACTTAGCCCTATAATGGAACCATTGGAATGAATAATTTTATTTCGATAAATCAAACATATCCATCACGAACATCTGTTTCGAAATGTGATAAAAATGCGTTGATTTATTGAAAATATCTTCTGATTGAAATTACTAGCACGAATTAGTTCTGGACAAGTTATAGAAACTTATGTCGTCGTCGTCGTCGCTTCAACTGATGGACGTCCACTGGTGGACATAGGTCTCACGTAATGACGTCCACAAGGCCCGATCTTACGCCGCCTGGCTCCAGCGGCTACTGGCGACCCTCTTTATATCATCGGTCCGCCTCGTGGGGGGTCTGCTTACACTGCGCCCTCCGATACGGGGCCGCCACTCCAACACCTTCGGCCCCAAACGTCTATCGGTCCTTCGGACTATGTGCCCCGCTCATTCCCACTTCAGGATCGCGATTCGTAAAACTATGTCAGTGACTTTGGTTCTACTACGGATCTCCTCATTTCTGATTCGATCACGTAGAGATACTCCGAGCATAGCCCTCTCCATCGCACATTGAGTGACTCTGAGCTTTCGCATGAGACCCATAGACAGCGATTACGTCTCAGAACCGTAGGCCATCTCTGGCTACACGCACTGTTCGAAGACTTTGGTCTTCAGATACTGAGGGATATCGGACAAAAATATCTGGCGTAGCTTCGCGAACGCTGCCCAACCGAGTTGGATTCGGCGGTTGACCTCCTTCACGAAATTGGATCTACCTAGCTGGACTATACTCGTATGTCCCAGGTATGTGTACTTCTCAACAATTTCGAGAGCTGAGGTCTCGACGAAGACTGGGTGTGACGGTACATACACTTATGTAATGAGAAAAAAATCTTTACGTGAGCTTTCAATAGATGGCACTGTAAAATTTTATATAAACTCTATTATAAATTTGAGTGAAAATACTGTATTAACAAGTGTCATATTGTACGTTAATATAAGTTTTGTGTCTATGTGTATATATCTATGAAGAAAAGTAAGTAGCAGGTTAATACAGAATAGATATAGACTGAGTAATACACTATTAACACAGGTCTCCGCATAGGATTTAAAAGCATAGACCCACAACGCTGCTCCAGTAGGGGATTGCATAATATACGTAACCGAGAAATGCCTCTTGATACGCAGGTTTCTTCAAGATCTTTTCACTCACCCAAAACAAATTGATGGCTTGGAAAGAACAATCAAACACTTAAGATTCTAAGTTTCTTGGAGTTCGAACTCACGACTTGTGTGAATGAAAATCCACGTGAATTTGTACCCACCACGTCGTGGAATGACAGGTTTCGCAAATCTTATCTCGCGGTATAATGAAGTGTCCTCACGATGTTTTTCCTTATTAAAAGGCAAAGTGTTAGACTTTAAATAACTACCAGCTGTGCCTGCGGTGTCACCCGCATAAGTCCAGATTCCACGGGAATATGAATAATACATTTTTAACCGATATTTATATACTTTATTTACATAATAAGATGTGCACATGTCAGAAACTTCCTTGCAAAGCTAATTTTGAAGTATTGATTATATTAAGAAAAAACTAAAACTTTAGATTTCAGAGACTTAGAGGAACGGCAAAATTTAATTTTATGAATTTTATTGTCATTAAAATATTAAAAGTGTCGAAAATTTAAATAAATAATTTATCTAAATCTCAAATGACGAAATTTAAATCAAAATGTCACAGGTTATTTGTATTATAACTACCTAACCTTCAGAAGAATTAGCATAAAAAACGCTGCACATCATCGTGTCGCTAATCACGCATTTCATCTGTAAAAATTTTACCTTAATGCGCCTAAAAAAGTTTTACTTCATATACCCTCTGATATTTTTCAAATTATTGTCTTATGTTCAAATCTCTTATTCAAATCAGTAAAAATAAGGCCGTGGTAATGCAAAACTTGATTACATCATTAGTTGAATTAAATATTTTGTTAAATTTCAAACAAGTCTCATTTAAAATTAGTTTTTTTTTAATGTGTCACTGTTCTTCCAAAGCAACATTCTATTATATATGTGCTTTATGTTTACATAAAAAAGTATGTAGTAGCCCATGAACATCCCACTGCTGGGCACAGGCCTCCTCACTTATAAGAGAGAGGGTTTTTAGAGCATACACCCACCACGCTGCTCCACTGCGGGTTGGCAGGCTGCTCCACTGCGGATATGTCTACATGTAATGGCATAAATCAGTGTTTGATGAAATCGATTAAACCATATATAAATTAAGCATACCTGACAGCATTGTTACCAGCGGACTTGATTTAACCTATTGGAAATGGATAATATAATATAAATAAAATAAATATCAATGTGACCTGAATGCATCTGAGCATTAATTTGTGAAATTTGTATTATAACGTCACCATAAACTGAAATATAATTTTATACCAAATTCAGTTTATTGATTCGTAATAATAATGGTGACTCTTAATGAAAAGCAAATATGGGAATGCCAGCAAATACAACCACGCCTTGCTTTGACTGTTATATACGATTGAAACATTTCATTTTGGTTAAAATATCGGTAATTAAAGCCGAAACACCCTCCGATAGGAGATAAATATTATATTAAGTATTAAAATATTAATCAATATTTGTATAGATTTTTCAGATGAGGCGATGAAATTTGAGAAATATATTGTTACGGCAGAGCTCTCTATAATTGATTGCAAAGGAGAATCCAGGGGATTTTGCTGAGTTTAATCCTACATCACATGACTTTTCCTCCAAAAGGTTGTGTTCTTTAGAAGTTTTTGCCCCCTGAAAATAAAATAGAGTTCTCATAGAGTCGCTATCCATTAGCTTTTACTTACAGTATCATTCCTATAGCTCCTCATCCTATGGGGAAACCAATACTAGTGTGAGAGCGCACACTTTGGATGAATAGCACTCGTCAACGATTCGGTTTGGTCGATCTTTTATTCCTAGTACCTGCAAAATGTGGAACCAACTTCCAGCATCGTTGTTCTCCTAAGGTTTCCACATGTAGTATTCTCGTAAATGTTTAAGGGGCATTTGCACTCTTACCTTCTAGGCCGCCCACGCATCGGCAGCTCCCCTGGTCCTGCAGGTGTCGATGGGCGGTGGTGATCTGTTACCATCAGGTGAGCCGCCAGCTCGTTTGTCTGTCGTCAATATAAAAAACTATAGCGTATTCCCTTTTCACTAATAAGTTCACTAGCTATTTTCCATGATGTCTCCTATGTAAATCCTGATCAAAGAATAGCAAACTTAGCGAAATTTCAAGTCAACGGTACGCGAGGATTCACAATGAGTGAATATTGGTATATTTTATTTACAATATTACTAACTATTCCCGGTGGTTTCATTTCAGATATCCTGTAGGAATAAGTGCAAAATGTTCTTAAATTTCAAATTAATAGATTTGTTTGGATCACCTCATGAATTTTTACGCTTTTTAACCGACTTCAAATAAATAACAAAAAAATTAACAAAAAACGAACTGCCTTTAAAACAAACTATTACAAACAAATTAATATGCTCTAAAATGTAAAAAATAATTGCGTACACTTTTTTAGTTTTGGACTTCTTAAAGGTCTATCAAATTATTACGATAATATAATGTAGTTACAGTGGTTACTATATTTGGAGTCGGCGTCAGCCAAAGTAAGTGTGTCCCGCGTGTCCACTTAGCTGCTCCCGGGCCGGTCTATTTTTTATTTCATTTTATTTAAGAGAACTCTAAAAAATTAATCAATATCAATTTGTTTAGAATAACTATTCTAAACTCTATACTAATAAGTTTGTTTTGAAGGCGGTTCTATTTTTGTTAAATATTTTATTAAGTAGTAATTAGTGACTCGACAGACTTTGTTATTCAATTGAATGAAAAAAAATCATTATTCATAATCATAGTATTTATTTTGATCTAATCACAGCAGCAACCCTACAGTTAAGCAAGTTAACCTTAACTTACAGCAAGCCTTACAATTTCTTAATTGAAATATATTTAGTGAGACATGTAAAGATGTAAATATTCATAAACACATAAGAATTTTATTTTATAACACCAAATATCAGTACTTAGCTTAACTACGTTAAAATAGATATGCGTATTAGAAAACTGATACTACAATCACTTAAGCTGAGATTCCATTACGGAAACAGTGCCTTACAAGGACGTCCTAATGTCCTTTGTTATGACATAACTAAGCTATTGTTTTCCTACGACGCTTGTTCATAGAAATTTATATGAAAAGCTTTTACGTTAACCTTAACGTGCATTAAGCCTTTTTACCTTTAGAAAGCGCAGCTTTAATAACAATATTGAAGTCAATAACTATTTATTGCACCAAATCTAGCTCGATCTTTATAAAATCAGTAATTAGAAAGAAACCTTTAAAAATTCTAGTTGTTTTCCGATAGATTATCAATTGACTTTAAATAATGTTTTAATATTTAAAAAACAAATTCGCTTTTTGAGCGAAGCTACTCTTATATTGCTCAGCTATCTATCGATGAATGTCCCATCAATATTAGTCCAACCATTTCATAGATAGATAAATATGTAGATAATGACAGACTGAAATAAGCGAAATGACCTTTTACACTGGAAGTCTGTGGGTAAACTACACTTTGAAGTCGATAGACACATTAAGGATACAATACAATAATGCCTTCAGGATTTTATTGGGTTTGCCATGGTTTTGCTCAGTTTCAAGCATGTTTGCGCAGGAGAGAACGGATGACTTTTATGCCATCATAAGAAAGAGGACGTCATCCCTCCTGGCAAGACTGCGCTCGAGCTCCAACAGTATCCTGAAAATGCTAGCGGGAAAACTAGACTCGCCAATCCAGCAGAAATTTATAGCTGTTTTGGTGTGGTGAGATAGTTTCTATAGATAGTTAGTAGTTAGTTAGTTAGATAATTTAAATTTAAATATTTGTAAAAATCGTTTTTACTAACATAGCTTATAAGTAAAAATGTATTCAACAAATGGGCCTTTGTTGCACCAAATAAATAAATATTATTATTATCATTATAAGCGCTAAAAAATTTATGTTTGCTATAAGTACCATATGTATTTTCATATTCATTTATAATCAGAACAGCTGTTAGAGTGAAATTACAGACAAACATTTAATATTGCTAATTTTTAGATTGATATATGGGTAAAGTGTGAAATTATAGTAGAAATTGAGAAAGACCACCTGTTAAAGTAGAAAGGGAAGAGAAGACTTAGATCCTTTTTTAAAATGGTGAATAAATATTTCATGGCAAAATTTATTAAAAATAGGCAAGTAACAACTTATTACCATCAGCTGGGCACACGCTTGCCTACTCAAATGAGAGAGGGTATTAAGAGCATAAAGCCACCATCCAGCTTGACTGCGATTCACATAACCCAGGCTACTCGTGGTATCCAGGTTTTTTCAAGATATTTTCTTTTAAAAAAGCCCAATGACGCATTTAAAAAACTATCAAGCACGTTCGTTTGTTTTTATAAAGAGAAGCTTAGTGATACCTGGCAAGCATTGGAATCAGCGACTACTTTGAACGTGAATTCACCATCATGACTTTTGAGTAGACTCATTATATGGTCACAATTTGAACACATTCACCTCGGTAAAGTTAAGCCGTATACTAAATGCTTGAAGCTGTGAAAATTTTATTGTCAAAGTGCATCCATTACCAGTCATTTAACTTCTGCCATTAAACTTTGAGTGAAGTAAATTAACAGAACAGTTCAACCTCAGGCGAATTAAGGGTGGAACATTGTATCAGACATACCGCATATCCTATCAGACACTTCTTGAGTAAAGTTTTATTGGTGCATTTCTCAATAACTAAGTCGTATGGTAAGGTGCCCATTTTCGACAGATTTTGGCCATTACCTGGATCAACCGTCAAGATGAGAAGAGTCGCATATCTGGGATATGTACTTAGGCACGAAATAGGAGCTCCTACAACTCATTTTAATGGGAAAAGTTGCTAGCAAATGAAGTGTTGGCCACAGAAAGAAGTCCTGGTTAAGAAACATCCACGACAGGTATAAGAAACACCACTGATTTTTTCCACCTCGTGAAGGGTAGGAAGGGATACGCAAAGCTTTGATTGCCAAATTTCGGTAGTTGGAGAGGCACAATAAGAAGAAGAAGGTGCCAAAACCAATAACATCTTATAATTGTGAAATTATTTGAAATGAAATTACGGTCAAATACAAGTACGCCCCTGTCTAAAGTAGTAAATGAAGTCTCATATTGTACGTTAATATATGGTGTGTGTGTCTTTGTGTATATATCTATAAAGAAAAGTGAGTAGCAGGTTAATACAGAACAGATAGACTGATTAATACACTATTAATATAGGTCTCCGCACAGGATTTAAAAGCATAGACCCACAACGCTGCTCCAATAAGGGTTTGCATAGTAGACGTACCCGAGAATTGCTCCCTTGATACTCAGGTTCCGTCAAGATTTTTTCACTCACCCAAAACAAATTGATGGGTTGGGAAGAACAATCAAACACCAAAGTTTATCGGGGTTCGAACCCACGACTTGTGTGAATGAAAATCCACGTGAATTTGTACCCACCACGTCGTGGAATGACAGGTTTTGCAAATCTTATCTCGCGCTATAATGAAGTTTCCTCACGATGTTTTTTCTTATTAAAAGGCAAAGTGTTAGGCTTTCAATAACTATCAGCTATGCCTGCGGTGTCACCCGCATAAGTCCAGATTCCACGGGAATATGAATAACACATTTTTAACCATAGTAGTAATATTAAATTACAATTAGATAAGTCCCATTGCATAATGGTTGCAGAACTCATTGCTATATCTCAAGCCTTAGTATACATAGAAACCGTTAATTCCAACAATTTTGTAATTTTGACAGATTCTAGAAGCGCTCTGCAACATTTGGCTCGATGTAGCTCGACTTTTCGAGACACACCGATATCCTATAGAATTTTGGAACAGTTGTTATCCCTAACTTCTGGTTCCAAAACCGTATGCTTGCAATGGATCCCATCTCATGTGGGTGTTGTAGGAAACGAGACGGTAGACAGCCTGGCTGAACAAGCCTGTATAGATGGTGAGAGTGTGCATCTAGATCCAGTTTTTTTCAGACATATTTGGGCAAGTCAAAACCGATTGCTTTTCTCTTTGGGCCGAGTATTTTGATAAGCGGTCAAAGGAGAAGGGCATTGGTACAAAACATTGCAGTCGCAGCCGTGGAAATTTTGTTGGTTCGAGAAATGGAAATTAAATTATAATTAGATCTTATAATAGCGCTAAGGCTTCGTTCTGGACACATTCCCTCAAATAAATTTGCGAATTTAATCAGGAAATCTGATACTCCCAATTGCTCCACTTGTGGGGTAATTGAAGATATATATCATATCTTGATGGAGTGTGTGCGGAACGAAGCATATAGAAGTAATTGTACTCTACAACTAGGATATAAGTTAAATATAGTCGACTTCATTACCCTATTAGCATATCCTTACTGTAAGAAAACATAGATTGTATATTAAGTTAACATTTATTTTAAGGCTAGATGATAAGTCGCAATTATACTTAATTGCATATTATATTTAACCAACGGAGTGGCATAGTCGCATAGTGACTACGCTTCTTAAATAAAAAGAAAACAAAACCGACATTTATATACTTTATTTACATAATAAGATATGCATATGTCAGAAGTGAAACTTCCTTGCAAAGCTAATTTTGAAGTCTTGTTTATATTTATAAAAAACTAAAACTTTAGATTTCAGAGACTTAGATTAAGTTTTAGGCTTAGAAAATTTAATTTATTAAGTTTAATTGTCATTAAAATATTAAAAGTGTCGAAAATTTAAATAAATAATTTATCTAAATCTCAAATGACGAAATTTAAATCAAAATGTCACAGGTTATTTGTATTATAACTACCTAACCGTCAGACGAATCAGCATAAAAAATGCTGCACATCTTCGTGTCGCTAATCACGCATTTCATCTGTAAAAATTTTACCTCCATGCGCCTAAAAAAGTTTCACTTCATATACCCTCTGATATTTTTCAAATTATTGTCTTATGTCCAAATCTCTTATTCAAATCAGTAAAAATGAGGCCGTGGTAATACAAAACTTGATTATATCATTAGTTGAATTAAATATTTTGTTAAATTTCAAACAAGTCTCATGTAAAATTAGTTTTTTTTTTAATGTGTCACTGTTATTCCAAAGCAACATTCTATTGTATATGTGCTTTATGTCTACATAAAAAAGTATGTAGCAGCCCATGAACATCCCACTGCTGGGTACAGGCCTCCTCTGGGCTGGCTGGTTGGGCACTCACAAGAGAGAGGGTTTTTAGAGCATAGACCCACCACGCTGCTCCACTGCGGATAAGTCTACATGTAATGGCATAAATCAGTGTTTGATGAAATTAACCGATACGATTAATCCATATATAAATTAAGCATACCTGACAGCATTGTTACCATCGGACTTGATTTAACGTATTGGAAATGGATAATATAATATAAATAAAATAAATATCAATGTGACCTGAATGCATCTGAGCATTAATATGTGAAATTTGTATTATAACGTCACCATAAACTAAAATATAATTATATATCAAATTCACATCATTATCATGAAATAACATTTTGCCTTTATGAAATATAGAATATCAGTTTATTGATTCGTAATAATAATGGTGACTCTTAATGAAAAGCAAATATGGGAATGCCAGCAAATACAACCACGCCTTGCTTTGACTGTTATATACGATTGAAACATTTCATTTTGGTTAAAATATCTGTATTTAAAGCTGAAACACCCTCCGATAGGAGATAAATATTATATTAAGTATTAAAATATTAATCAAAATTTGTATAGATTTTTCAGATTAGGCGATGAAATCCGAGAAATATATTGTTACGGCAGAGCTCTCTATAATTGATTGCAAAGGAGAATCCAGGGGATTTTAGTGAGTTTAATCCTACATCACATGACTTTTCCTCCAAGAGGTTGTGTTTCTTTAGAAGATTTTCCCCCCTGAAAATAAAATAGAGTTCTCATAGAGGCGCTATCCATTAGCTTTTACTTACAGTATCATTCCTATAGCTCCTTATCCTATAAATTTATGGGGAAACCAATACTAGTGTGGGAATGTTCAGAGGAACTGTTCAAGTTAGTACTGCCGTCACTATTCTACGACCGAACATCTCATACTAGAAATAACCACCCGCACACTTTGGATGAATAGCACTCGTCAAGGATTCGGTTTGGTCGATCTTTTTTCCCAGTACCTGCAAAATGTGGAACCAACTTCCAGCAGCGGTGTTCCCCGAATATTTCCACATGCAAATTTTTAAGAGGCAATTGCAGTCCCACCTTCTAGGCCGCCCACGCATCGGCAGCTCCCCTGGTGCTGCAGGTGTCGATGGGCAGTGGTGATCTGTTACCATCAGGTGACCCGCCAGCTCGTTCGTCTATCGTCATTATAAAAAAACTATAGCGTATTCCCTTTTCATTAATAAGTTTACTAGCAATTTCCCATGATGTCTCCTATGTAAATCCTGATCAAAGAATAGTAGATTTTAGCTAAATTTAAAGTTACCGCGCGAATAGTACACGAGGACTCAAAATAAGTGAATTTTAGTATATTTTATTTACAATAATACTAGCTGTTTCCGGTGGTTTCAACCGCGTCATTTCAGATATTCTGTAGGAATAAGGTATAAAATGTTCTTAAATTTCAAACAAATACATTTGTTTGGATCTCCTCATGAATTTTTACGCTTTTTAATCGACTTCAAATAAATAAAAAAAAATTAACAAAAAAAGAACTGCCTTTAAAACAAACTGTTACAAACAAATTAATATGCTCTAAAATGTAAAAAATAATTCGGTACTCTTTTTTAGAGTTCTCTTATATAAAATAAAAATATAAAATGTTGGACTTCTTAAAAGTATATCAAATTATTACGATAATATAACGTAGTTACAATTGTTAATATATTTGGAGTCGGCGTCAACCAATGTAGGTGTGTCCCGCGTGTCCACTTATCTGCTCCCGGGCCGGTCTATTTTTCATTTGATTTTATTTAAGAGAACTCTAAAAAATTAATCAATATCAATTTGTTTAGAATAACTATTCTAAACTCTAAAACTAATAAGTTTGTTTTGAAGGCGGTTCTATTTTTGTTAAATAGTTAAATATTTTATTAAGTAGTAATTAGTGACTCGACAGACTTTGTTATTCTATTGAATGAAAAAAAATCATTATTCAAAATCATAGTATTTATTTTGATCTAATCACAGCAGCAACCTTACAGTTAAGCAAGTTAACCTTAAGTTACAACAAGCCTTACAATTTCTTAATTGAAATATATTTAGTGAGACATGTAAAGGTGTAAATATTCACACATATGATATACTCGTATATAAACACAAGAATTTTATTTTATAACACCAAAATATCAGTACTTAGCTTAACTAAGTTAACATAGTGCGTATTAGAAAACTGATACTACAATCACTTAAGCTGAGATTCCATTACGGAAACAGTGCCTTACAAGGACGTCCTAATGTCCTTTGTTATGACATAACTAAGCTATTGTTTTCCTACGACGCTTGTTCATAGAAATTTATATGAAAAGCTTTTACGTTAACCTTAACGTGTATTAAGCCTTTTTACCTTTAGAAAGCGCAGCTTTAATAACAATATTAAAGTCAATAACTATTTATTGCACCAAATCTAGCTCTATCTTTATAAAATCAGTTATTAGAAAGAAATCTTTAAACATTCTAGTTGTTTTCCGATAGATTATCAATTGACTTTAAATAATGTTTTAATATTTAAAAAACAAATTCACTTTTTGAGCGAAGCTACTCTTATATTGCTCAGCTATCTATCGATGAATGTCCCATCAAAATTAGTCTAACCGTTTCATAGATTAGCCGGAACAAATGCGTAGATAATGACAGACTGAAATAAGCGAAATGACCTTTTACACCGGAAGTCCGTGGGTAAACTACACTTTGAAGTCTATAGACACATTAAGGATACAATACAATAATGCCTTCAGGATTCTATTGGGTTTGCCATGGTTTTGCTCAGCTTCAAGCATGTTTGTGCAGGAGAGAACGGATGACTTTTATGCCATCATAAGAATCTTTCTTATGATGGCATAAGCGCAGTCTTGCCAGGAGGGATGACGTCCTCTTGGACGTCATCCCTCCTGGCAAGACTGCGCTCGAGCTCCAACAGTATCCTGAAAATGCTAGCGGGAAAACTAGACTCGCCAATCCAGCAGAAATTTATAGCTGTTTTGGTGTGGTGAGATAGTTTCTATAGATAGTTAGTAGTTAGTTAGATAGTTTAAATTTAAATATTTGTAAAAATTGTTTTTACTAACATTGCTTATAAGTAAAAATGTATTTAACAAATGGGCCTTTGTTGCACCAAATAAATAAATATTATTATTATTATTATAAGCGCTAAAAAATTTATTTTTGCTATAAGTACCATATATATTTTCATATTCATTTAAAATGAGAAAAGCTGTTAGACTGAAATTACAGACAAACATTTAATATTGCTAATATTTAGATTGATATATGGGTAAAGTGTGAAATTATAGTAGAAATTGAGAAAGACCACCTGTTAAAGTAGAAAGGGAAGAGAAGACTGAGCGTCATTATATCCTTTTTTAAAATGGTGAATAAATATTTCATGGCAAAATTTATTAAAAATAGGCAAGTAACAACTTATTACCATCAGCTGGGCACACGCTTGCCTACTCAAAGGAGAGAGGGTATTAAGAGCATAAACCCACCATCCAGCTTGACTGCGATTCACATAACCCAGGCTACTCGTGGTATCCAGGTTTTCTCAATATATTTTCTTTAAAAAAAGCCCAATGACGCATTTAAAAAACTATCAAGCATGTTCGTTTGTTTTTATAAAGAAAAGCTTAGTGATAAGCATTGGAATCAGCGACTACTTTGAACGTGAATTCACCATCATGACTTTTGAGTAGACTCATTATATGGTCACAATTTGAACACATTCACCTCGGTAAAGTTAAGCCGTATACTAAATGCTTGAAGCTGTGAAAATTTTATTGTCAAAGTGCGTCCATTACCAGTCATTTAACTTCTGCCATTAAACTTTGAGTGAAGTAAATTAACAGAACAGTTCAACCTCAGGCGAATTAAGGGTGAAACATTGTATCAGACATACCGCATATCCTATCAGACACTTCTTGAGTGAAAGTTTTATTGGTGCATTTTTCAATAACTTAGTCGTATAGTAAGGTGCCAATTTCGACAGATTTTGGCCATAACCTGGATCAACCGTCAAGATGAGAAGAGTCGCATATATGGCATATGTACTTAGGCACGAAATAGGAGCGCCTACAACTTATTTTAATAGGAAAAGATGCTAGCAAATGAAGTATTGGCCACAGAAAGAAGTCCTGGTTAAGAAACATCCACGACAGGTATAAGAAACGCCACTGATTTTTTCCACCTCGTGAAGGGTAGAAAGCGATACGCAAAGCTTTGATTGCCAAATTTCGGTAGTTGGAGAGGCACAATAAGAAGAAGAAGGTGCCAAAACCAATAACATCTTATAACTGTGAAATTATTTGAAATGAAATTACGGTCAAATGCAAGTACGCCCCTGTCTAAAGTAGTAAATGAAGTCTCTTTCAAACTCGTCAAGACTATTTTTAAAAAGTTCAAAGACATTAAAACAAAAAAAGCACTGAATTGAAACTAATATGACTATTATTTAGTAAACGTATCCTTACTTAAAGGCATTATGGTTTCGCATAGGATATTACGCGACAAACTTACTACGACTTGTTCAATTTAACTATTTTGTTAATTAGGGGCATAAAATGAAATACTCCATTACAAGTGTACTCTTGCATATTAAATATTTCGCAAAGTTTTAATTTAGTATTAAAATTATTTCCATTATTTAAACTTAGTACGTTAAACTCGCAGTTAAAACTTCAAGGGATGATAATGACGATCGTAGATTTTGTGCAGTTCGTACAATTAAATAGTAACAAGTTAGTTTATAATTATGGTGTCCTGAGAATACAAGTGTATCTTTACATAGAAGTGAATGACCCTTTTTATTAGATAGAGAAAAGGTCTTTTATTACTGATAGATGAGAATTGTTTACCATTTAATTTCGTCGTCATGTCGTCATCAACAGATGAACGTCCACTGCTGGACATAGGTCTCACGAAATGATGCCCACAAGGCCCGATCTTGCGCCGCCTAGCTCTAGCGGTTACCGGCCACCCTCCTTATATGGTCGGCCCACCTTGTGGGGGGTCTTCCTACACTGCATGGTTCGGCGCGGGGTCGCTATTCCAGCACCTTTTGGCCCCAACGTCCATCGGTTCGTCAGACTATGTGCCCCGCGCATTGCCACTTCAGGTTCTCGATTCATATTAGCTTTCGCATATACTGACTATGGGCCTCATTCGGAAGCTCAGAGTCACTCAGCGTGCGATGGAGAGGGCTATATACAAAAACAACTTAAAACTTAATTTTACTAAAACAAAATATATCCAATTTATAAATAAAAATGGCGCGAAACAAAGCCTTAATATAAAAATGAATCCATCAACGAAACAAATAGTATTAAATTTTTAGGTATAGAACTGGATGATAGACTTTCATGGACGGAACATATAAATCGTCTTTCTATGAAAATCAGCTCATTTTTTTTTGCGATATGGAAATTAGCAAAAATAACAGACAAAAAAACGGCTATTCAGGCTTATCATGGATATGTTTCTTCTCTACTCCGATATGGCATATTTATATGGGGAAATTCTAGTAATATTAATAAGGTGTTTATAGCTCAAAAACGATGTATTAGAAGTATCTGCGATGTAAGTCCAATAACTTCCTGTAGACCTCTTTTTAAAGAATTAAATNAACAGATGAACGTCCACTGCTGGACATAGGTCTCACGAAATGATGCCCACAAGGCCCGATCTTGCGCCGCCTAGCTCTAGCGGTTACCGTCCACCCTCCTTATATCGTCGGCCCACCTTGTGGGGGGTCTTCCTACACTGCATGGTTCGGCGCGTGGTCGCTATTCCAGCACCTTTTGGCCCCAACGTCCATCGGTTAGTCAGACTATGTGCCCCGCGCATTGCCACTTCAGGTTCTCGATTCATATTAGCTTTCGCATATTCACTGACTATGGGCCTCATTCGGAAGCTCAGAGTCACTCAGCGTGCGATGGAGAGGGCTATGCTCGGAGTTTCTCTACGCGATCAAATCAGAAATGAGGAGAACCGTCGCAGAACCAAAGTCACCGACATAGCCCTACTAATCGTGAACCATATAATTTACCACGAATATATTACTTTACTGATACTTGATTTAGAGGAATAATGACACAATTAGATATAAAAAAAATTACAGTCCTTTGAAAATTGAACAAGTTGTCTAAATCAACCAATTACATGACATATTTTGATGCTACTGCATCATGATTTCTGATATAAATAAGATATTTTGGGAGCAGAAAATATATACCAGACACTGCAGGGTCGTAAAATAAAGAAATAAATATTGGGATTGTAAGACACGTCCAAAGCAGTACATCTCAAATGCTATTTACTCAAATTAGCCGGATGCTTATGGACGACCATCGTGCAGGGAAACCTTACTGCTTCCGGACCAATTTGAGTACCCAAGGTTGATCCTGTAGGGCAGAATACCCGAAGAATATCACCTGCCTGGTTGACCGAATCAGCATTGGATGGATGATATACGGGAGTGAACCGGTCATAACTATACACAATTAAATAGGACTGCTAAAAAGAGAAGACTCAAAGTCCAAATTTAAAATGTTCTTAATTGGTAACGATGATGATTTTAAAAAAATATCTGACTGAGCTTATTGCAGATTCTTAGCAATGCTCATTAATGTAACCACAACAAACTGAAACAGTTTCTACAGGGAAATCGGCTTAATTTAGTACTACTTGCTGTTGCTTTTTTAAAATAAATATTTCTTCCTTAAATTTTTTATGCAAAATAGAGAAGTGTGTTCGGAAAATTGTTAAATCCCCATAGAATATAATGCTGCAGTACAGAAAATCAGGGCTTAAGAAACAATCCTAAACAGCTTTGTGTAATCCTAAGTTACGGCTTACTATTGCGTGGCGTAAGATCGTCTCATATCAATTCCAATAAGGCTTCTGCGGTATCAAATTGTTCACAGACATCACATACTATCTAGTTATAGCAATCCAATATATACATTTTTATAGCAATTATAAAATTAAACATATATAACTTACAATCTGAAACGGATCGTTGAGTTGAAATGAACATAAACAGGGTATCATGATATATACTGGTGGAATGAAACCTCAATCTGGCCTGGTCCAGTTGACAAATTAAAAGTAGGATTATCAAAATCACGTAAGACTAGGAAAATCTAGCAAAAAATTATCAAATTAGCAGCAACTGATGGAGGCCTATACACAATAAGAGAGCCTTATACTATATTATAAAGTTGAAAAGTTTGTTTGTTTGATTGCACTTATCTCAGAAACTGCTGATCTGATTTGAAAAATGTTTTCAGTGTTAGATAGCCCATTTATCGAGAAATACTACAGGCTATAAATCATCACGCTGAGATTAATAGGAGTAGTGCACCCATGAAGAATCTTCCTAAATCGGATTTTATTTTCCTTTTAAGCACATATCGTTATAACAAAAGGTGATGATTTGGTACTCTACTCTTCACACGGTAATAAAGTACTCCATAAAAATATTGGCTCTTTTGCGAAGACAAGTAAATGCACCTCATTTAACTTAAGAAATAAATATAAAATTATTATAAATTCTGGTAGGCTACATAAAATTAACTATACATTCAAAACGTTTCTACCACAAGCTTCCAGAAGAAGTTACAAAGATGTGACTTAATAAATTTTAATTTTTTATTGAAAACCGATGATTGGGACATGTTTCTATAATTTGAAGGGCTGCTTAGAAGATAAAAACGTGATGCAAGTGAATGAATAGCTCTAATCGAAATAGAATAAATTAAAAAAATATATTATAATGTTGATTACAAAACCGACACTCGTCTGAGTTTGCTGTGGGCTCTTCTTAGAATATGTCGCGTAGGAAGCACCTCAAGTCTCCCAGTAAAAGCCAAACTGAACGTCCACGGAGCCTACGCCCGCTCCAGACTGACGTATCTGATCAGGGTTCCAGAGGAATAGGCTGCAGATCCAGCAGAACAAGTGCCTGCGTATGATAGTAGGAGCTCCGAGGTACGTCAAAAATGACGTCATCTACCGTGACACTAGGACGCCCACCGTGGAGGTGTTCATCCGGAATTTGGCGAGGAGTATGTTCCGCCACGCGGACAACTCCCGACACATACAACTCCACGGCATTGCCAGCCAGCACCCAAGAGCAGCAAACACTGGGCGTCCCCTGCCTCGTGAGCTTCTGCTGTCACCGCCTCCTGATGACAGCAAAGACGACGCAATAGCAGTGGCGGTACCCGGACTTGACCATATAATTAATTGACCTGGATGGACTCACTAGCGTAGCCAGCGGGAACCAGCCAACCAGAAATTGCGGCCAAATTGAATACCAGGCATCAAAATTATGTCTGAGAAAGATGCCCGGGTAAGGAGGCACTACCTCGAGGCCCGCACCCCTCAACTAAAGTTGATAAGAACTCAGGAGTATAGGAAGCCTCGTAATTTTATATTGCAAGTTATAGTATATGGATAAAACTTTATATAACGATTTAAAAGTGCTGTAATAGCGTGGGCTTTTACTTGAACAAGGAATTGTTTCATTTAAATTTGGACTTGAAAATATCCTTATTCAAAATGTGTATTATAAAATAAAAAAATCATTATGAATTAATTTCTACAAACATTTTATAACTTATTATCTCCCTAAGTCATGTAAGATGATGTGTAACAATAATTTATGTTGACCAAGTTTTTACACAACATCGACTTTATAGAATTGCTGAAGCCATCATTAAAATGTCTACATACATACATGGATGTTTGTGTCGCAAGAAGTGTCAATATAACATTAAATTGCTTATTTAATAAATTATTTTAGGGTATTTCAACTGTTCTTTGCTTAATATTTTATTGCTGATAGGTTAAATTTTGACTGTAATCTCATTTGATGATAAGTGATAATACAATATCTCGCAACAGGTAAATTACTTCGTTTTTTAACGGGCTTTTAATAATACAAGGCAGCCGCATCGTAGATTTATAAGCACACAAAAATTCAACTATAAAATGAAATAGAAACATTATGTCACTACAAACAACAGTGACTAATTTTTTTTTTTGAGAGAAACATTAACAAATTTATATAATTTAAAAGCCGAATAACTCAAAGGTTCACTAAAGATTATATTGGAAATACCAATATTAAAAAAAATTTAATTTAGATCACTCGTAGCAATTCCTAAATAGCATCGTACCTTCTGCGTTATTTGTTTGGCCGAAGCCTTCCACATGGCTAGATCTAGATAAATTTAAAATACAGTTTTTTGAACCTACTTTGCTGGGAATCGACTGGAAGGCCTAGTTAGTGAAGTTAGTACTTGCACCATTGCGCCAGCGAGATCATCAACCAACTACAGGCATGATTTCGACAACGATTTTCTCGTTAAAAAAAACTTTTACAAATAAATACCCAAAACTAGTTATTAAGTCTCACCATAACTTTTAATATACTACTCGTATACTCGCTTTCTTGTCATAAAGAAGCCAATTAACTTTAGTGTAAAGTGTAAATATTCGAAGCTTTTTTTTATTCGATACATATTGTTAGATAGTCGGGTGTCAACACTGATAGCTCTGGAATGGTGGGAATTATTGAGTAGCATTATTGAGAAAAATAACTAAAAAACATTGCACAATATTACGAAATGTTATGCAATACGTGGTAACTTTAACGTGCAGAACAATTGTTGAAGGCATAGCCTTTCCGGCAGCTTCATGGTTTAGTAGTTTTAAAGAGAAATATTTCTATATTGTATTAATTCAAATAGTGAAGTAATTATTAATACTCGTATAGTGCAAGTTGTGTATATTTAAATAGTGGAGCGAATGTTGTTAGTAAATATACTCGTAAGTTGGTGTTTTCATAATAATATCAGCCCTATTGTACCTAATACTGATTTACTAAACAAAAAATTTACGTAACAACTAAATAAACTACGGAACTTGAATTCTAGCTACACCATAATTTACTTCAGCGAGTATTTATTTAGATTAAGTAATGACAACGCTAAAACATCCAAATTGTGAGAGAGACTAAAGAAAGGAGAATAAACGTAAATATAAAAACAAACGTATCATTATGTTCAAGTCTGAGATAGTATTATATCACAAACTTTGACAGTGTTATCACATTTTAGAAAAAACAGATGATGAAGGAATCTGGTTCCTTCATCATTAACTTTAACATACAAGTTTCCAAATACAGCGTTGTTGAATCCAATTTTTCAATCGGTATTGTTTAGCCAACCTTTCTGTCCAATTTACGAATTAGAAAAATATATCAAATGATAAGCATAAACAAAAAATAATGAAATACATATTTAATAATAAGTATTTTTTCGTAAACAACTCATACAGCTATGTTCAGCAATATTCTTATATTATTTTGTACGTAAGTATCTAATCAAATGAAGATAAGGAAATTAAGATATGAAAATAATAAGAAAATTTTGCTTTTGTTATCTCAATTTGTTAATGAAGACAATCTTATTTGTGTTTACAAATAGAAAAGATTCTAAGACAATTTAAAGAATACACTTTTTATAATATGACCTTGAAATCACGCTATAAAATACCCTTATGAAGTAAGCAACCTCTTACCAAGTTACCTCTAGCAGAGATCATCGTCAAGCTCTACTATAATAACATTCACTTTAAAATTTGTTACGAATGACATTTTATGGTAATACAATTATTTCAAATTTAATAAATCAATAATCGTATTCGCAAAAAAGTGTATGGCGCTATCTCTTAAAAGCTCACGTAAAAAGCATAAAAGCTTCTTTTGTAATGAGTTTAAGGGGCAAGTGATATTTGACTTTAATTTTTTGATCTCAAACTTCTGTAGCGGCGCGTGAGGCCGACATATAACGTGGCGAAGCATCGCCACGTTGCCGCACCCACCTATACAGTATACTGTACTACGGCTCGCATAATCTGTGTCTTACTCAAAACGATTTCAATATTATAAAGAAAACGAAATGCCTTGCATACAAGGCATCTCGTTTAATTTTTGAACAATAAATTAAAAACATTTTATAGCGTAAACTATATTGTAAGTTTTTCACAGTTTATGCAATTCCCGCAAGTTTTAACCACTTCTAGTTCGGAGCATCTTTGACTCGGTGATTGATGACGTGGCGTATCAAGACAAGTGACGCTGGATCATCGTGTTGGTGATTGATTGCTTCGGCGTCGGCTTCTCGACTGCTCCTTGTGTTTCAGTTAATACACTATATGGTCGATGCTTGGAGGATATAAGTATTAATTGGGAATAACTCTGACACGATTTCAAAGACAAGTATTAACTTTAGTACAAAAGACATAAGCCTCAGTATAAAATTTTACGGTTTTGATTACGTAATAACGCAGGCTTCATTTCGTCAGACAAGGTTAAAGGTTCAATTCCTGGTAGAACTTGAGATAACTTTTTAATTTTGGACTTGAGATAGCTTAGCAGATTATCACCGAAAACTTTTTTATAGCCTGAGCTCTTTTTTGGGTAATAGAAGGTTCCTAACAGTTTTGGCTTGGTAGGTGATCTGGGGGCTTTGGCATTGGCAATTTACGTTGTTTACAACCACAGTTACAAGCATACACATTTAGCACTAAAATACACATTCAGTAAATGTCACAACAGATTTTTAGGAACTACACTTTTTAATCAGTCTAAGCATGGTCTGGCAAGGATACTTCAAACGTGGTCTGTTACCAGGCAAGGACTTACCTACATTCAAAATATATACATAGCATCACGCCTCATTCCCATTGGGGTAGGCAGAGACCACGTCCTTCCACTTGCCGCGATCCTTGCATATCTCCTTCGCTGCTTTCATACTCATTAAACATTTCATATAAGTTCGTCGGTTTAGAGCACTCTTGACCTGGCCCTTATTTAAAATGTCCTGGATTTGATCCAGGAACGTTCGCTCTTCCTCTTCCAACTTTTCCGTTCACTCTTGCCTCATCAATCCTTTTAATCAGTCTACTTTCAATTATTCTCTCTACGTGTCCAAACCATCTAAGCATACCTTTCTCAATTTAAGTCACTACATCTACTTTTATACCACAACGTTCTCTTATCACAATATTTCTTACTTTGCCACTCAGTTTCAATTCACTCATACTTCTCAACGCTCTCATCTGTACAGCATTTATTCAACTTTTGTGATTTTTCTGCCATACCCAACTTTCACTACCATACAAGAGTGTTGGCACCAACATTCCTGCATGCACAGCCAGTCTGGCCCTTTGAGAGACCATCTGGCTATTCATAAAGGCGCGTAGAGCACTATTTACCATATTTCCTGCATTCACGCTCCTTTCAATATGTTCCATCCAAGTATTTTTTCGCCTCCTCCACTTGTTCTATCAAAATATTGCCAGTCATCATAAATTCATCTCTTTCAAGAAGCATAGCTTTCGTTTTGTTTACATTCACTTTTATTCCTTTCCTTTTCAAAGCTTCCTTCTATACTTAAAAAATGAATTTAATATCATTACCAAATGACAACCAAAACAAAACCAATTATTTTGGTAGAGATATATTCACATCAAATCAAATCAAAATATCTTTATTCAAGTAGGCCTATTACGGCATTTTTGAATTGTCAAATATGATTTATTTCCACACAATAATTCTAAGGTAAGTCTGATGTTGGTATTACAGAACGACTTAAAATCTAAAGTTACGAGGGTTCCTTCGCATCCTGATCTGAGAGAAGCCCACAACAAACTCAGTCGGGTATTTTGTTTTTTTTTTTGTTACCATCATCATTACAATATTATATTTTTATATATTTCAATTCAAATTATAGCAGTTCGTTCACTCCCACGCGTTTCTATCGTCTAAGTAATCTTGCAACTTATAATACGATTTTTCTATCAACTTTCTTTTAACAAAGACTTTGAATTTATTATTTGACATCTTTAGAACGTCTTGTGGGAGTTTATTATAGAAACGTATACAGTTACCCTTAAATGAGTTGTTAATCTTATGCAGCCT
>JACTOM010000874.1:1459075-1578600 GCA_015832385.1 Elymnias hypermnestra | reverse complement strand
GTTGATATCTATACTAATATATTATAAATATTAAAGTAACTTTGTTTGTTTGTCGCGCTTTTACGTAAAAGCTTCTGAACAGATTTAAATGAAATTTGGTACACAGAGAGCTGGAGCCTAAAAAAGAACATAGTCAACTTTTTAAAACGAAAAAAAGGTTGTAAGGAATGAAAGTGTCATTGTTATAGCTAGAAGCTTTAAACTTATTTTTTGGGCTGTTGATTCTATATAATAAATATGACATGCAAACTTTGTACACACTTCATAATCAAAGGTAATCCTTACTAATGTCATACATTCTAAAGTAACACTGTCTGTAATTTTAATGAAATTTGGTACAGAGTATAAAACCCCTAAAAAATATTAAGCTATTTGTAGTGTTTACATGTCTTTTGGAAAAATATAGCTTAAACTATTAAAAATAAAATCCAAAAACACTTTTCCACGTGTACAAAGTCGAGGGCGCTGCTAGTTACATTCTAAATTTATTTTAATTATTTGTATTTATAAGATACTAAACCCATAATTGCATTTATATTTTTAATGCAGGCTGAGTTTGCTTGTGATTGGATGAGCACTGTGACTATTGTTTCTATGATATTCCAATGCAATAGATTTATGCCCGTTGTCACAAACCTCCCCTAAGCTTTACGTCACCCTTTACTACATTTAGGGGACGGTTTCTATATATAAGTGGTTCCCTAACTATGTAATGTTTTAGGGAATGTTGGTGAAACATCAGTGTCGCATTTGTTGATAAATCTTAATAAATAAATCATTAAATAAAAAAAACATTACGGTTTAGATTTTGATAACTATTCAAGGCCTCAAATCCCTTTGATTCATGAGACATGCTTTGATGTAGAGGATCGTACTAACCGCAAAATAATTACACACAGGACACGGCGTGTTTAATGTTTCAATTACAGCGTGACATCTGGCGAGGCGTGTTTGAGGCGTGTAACGTTGTCCTGTCATAGGTAACATTATACTGGCCGTAGATTCGCAAACCGCAATATCTCATTTAAATACGTACAAGCTATATTAGACATAAGATAAATGATGCCAGATTTGCTAATACCATTTTGTAAGACAATGCCTAGTTGGGTGGCTCTGAAATGTTAAAAATACTAGGGACATTGCACAACATTTAGTAATATTGCACAATGTCCCTATCCCAAATTTCGTCCGATATCCCTCAGTGCCTGAAGACTTAAGTCTTCGAAAAGTGCGTGTTACTAGTGATGACAGGTTCTGAGACGTGGTCGCTGACTATGTGGAGGCTCAGAGTCACTCAGTGTGCGTTGGAGAGGGCCAAAATCTACGTGATCGAACCAGAAATGAAGAGATCCGTAGTAGAACCATAGTTCTACGAATCACGAACCTGAAGTGGCATTAGGCGGGACACATAGTCCGAAGGACCGATGGCCCTTGGGGGCTGAAGGTGCTGGAGTGGCAACCCCGCACCGAACAGCGCAGACCATAAGGTGGAACGATGATATAAAGAGGGTCACAGCTAGTGGTTGGAGCCAAGCGGCGCAAGATCGTTTCTTGTGGACGTCATTACGTGAGACCTATGTCCAGCAGTGAACGTCCTTCGGTCGAAGCGACGGCGATGATATGCTAAAAATCGGTATTACTAGAAAAAGGTAATAAAGGAAAGGTAGTTTTAGACCACGAAGCTGGCTTACTCGTTCATCACAAGAACTTTAAAACTATTCGTAATTGAATTGAAATTATGTAAATTGATACTTCTCGCAATGAATGAATTTCCCCATAATCCTACGGAATCGAGGAACAGCTAGAAGTTAATTTCCTACGTTTGTATATAGTTTATTATACAGATATTCATTCACACTCAACCTTTTTGATCATATAAGTAATCGTTCATAGTATTACATATATAACACTCAGTATTCTTCGAGCAAGTATTTCGGATCTAATCACTATCAATATAATCATTATAGCCACGATACCTAAAAATAAATCAAAAGTGCGTGCGTACAAAGTACACATGTCAGTACAATTGATACTTCATTAGTTAACTCACTTTTAAGTCTTGTTTATATTTATACAAATCTAAAACTTTAGATTTCCGAGACTTAAGAGAGAAAAAGAAAGATATGTAAGGAATTTAATAAATTTAATTGTCATTAAAACACTAAGTGTCGAAAATTAATACAAATAATTTATTGAAATCTCAAATGACGAATTAATAAAAATGCCACGTGTTTTTTTGTCAATATAAGAAATTATTAATAAAATTGTGTCTTTAAATTTTAAATTTAGAAAAGACAATTTATGAAATGTATTTATTTTTTAATTTAAAATAGATATTTGTAATAAAATAAATATTAAAACTATCTAACCTTCAAACGAATTAGCACAAAAAACGCTTCACATCTTCGTGATGATAATCACGTGTTTCATCCATACAAATTTTACCCTCATGCGCCTAAAGAAGTTTCACTTCAAAAATTATTTTGACGTCATTGTTTCCTTTTTGTACTAATTTAGAGCAATTCGCAATAATTTTTTGTCATTTAGGCAATCATTAAAACTGTTAAACCCACAACTCTCCTGGCAACAAGTATCGATATATCTCTTTATTAGGTGATTATAGTTTCAACAATATAATACCTAGTAAGTAAGTAGCAGCTCATTAACGTCCCACAGCTGGGCACAGGCCTCCTCACTCACTAGGAAAGCTAGACCCATCACGCTGCTCCACTGCGGATTGGCAGGCATAGTACACAAGTGCACTCTCTATTCCTATACCCTCAGAGTCCGATATGACGGGAATCCGACACGACCGAAAAGAGATCAGGCGTAGGACCGACGGCTTAATGTGCTCTCCGAGCCACGGGGGTGGATCACACCGCCAACTTCCCAATTTCTGGCAAATATTGAGAAAATCTAAATAGAAAACTCAATATTGATTTTTTTTAATTCGCCCGACCCGGGACTCGAACCCAGGACCTCAAGTCTGTAGTCGAACATGCTAACCACTGAGGCAGCAACATAATACCTATAGAATTATTTTATTATGACGCCATCAATTTTTCATCAATCTTTTATTGAAATAAGAAAAAAAATACCGCAAAAAATGAGAGCAAACTTTTTAACTATCAAACTTTAGGATCTCTTCGTAGTTGTTCGATACAAAACCTTGCGCTAGTCATTTTAACACGCTCAACGACTTTTAGTTACGGCCAAGACGTGAATATTACAAGCTGCCATCTCCCAACTTTTATTTCTAACACTATGTATTTCTTATAGTTTTTTCAGAATAGGTTAAAATATTTTTAAATTAACTAATCAAAGCAACTACAAACTCCAGTCAACCTTGAGATGTGTTATAAAAATACTAGTTAATAACACGAACTCGTGATTAAATAACTTCTATTCAATACTGAAAGTCAAAATATATTTGTATAATTTGGAGATATAATTCTTCGCTATGTATGTGTAACCGAAATTTGATTTTGATTAAATTTTATGTAAAATCGCGAATGTTTCAGATTGACAATCCGATCCGATAAATAATTTCCCTGTATTAAATTACGCGAGTGATACAACCGGGAACAGCTAGCAAGTAGGAAAGAGAGAGATAAAAGCATTGTAGATGCTGAATGTGATTCCCTAGATACGCATGAGATTGAGAATATATTAAAACCTGTATTAGATTCACAACTAATGGTAAGTGAGGACACAGTCCAAGATGGAAGCGCGCTAATCTGTTAAGAGGCATTCTACCTCACATGGTTTCTACACAGCATTGTGCTGGGACACAAATTTCTTTGCTTAGCTAAATATACGTATATCTTTACTAAATAACAGGCATCGAACCAGGGACCTCTGTTAGCAAACCAAGTACTAGCACCATTGCGCGATCGTGGCTGTCAAAATAGTTGCTTAGTAAGTAAGTGAAGTAAATAACGTCCCACTGCTGGGCACAGGTCTACTCACTCCGAGGAGCGAGGGTTTTTAGAGCATAGACCCATCACGCTGCTCCACTGCGTTTTGGCAGGCATATAGTACACAAGTGCACTCTCTATGCCTTCACTCTCATAGTCCGATGTGACGGGAATCCGACATGACCGGAGAGAGATCAGGCGCAGGACCGATGGCTTAACGTGCTCTCCGAGGCACTGGGGTAGATCACACCGCCAACTTCTCAACTTCGGTCAAATATTGAGAAAATCTTAGCAGAAAACTCAATATTGATTTTTTAATTGACACGACCCGGGACTCGAACCCAGGCCCTCATGTCTGTAGTCGAACATGCTAACCACTAGACCAATGAGGCAGTAAATACGAGTATTGCTTAGGCGATTGCCTAAGCGATATGAAGGTAGTTCTTTAACTTTATGATTATAATTTGCATAAAGTAATGTTTATAGTTTGTAAAACAGTTGGACCAAATTGTAATCTGATAAATAATTAATTCTTATCACATTTATTATTGTAATTACATTCATTTTCAGAGGTGTTTCGAGTGTACATAATATGAGTATATTACTCTCATCAGCTTAAGTAATGCGGGCAGTCCGAGCATGCAATAAATATGATGCAGCACTGCAGAATATTAAGCTAATATATATTACAAAGTGACTGACTGCACCACCCTTCCTCCCTTCGGATTGCGGAATAATTGAACGTTACACATTATGAATTTCCTACCGTATAAGTTATTATGGTAATTATTTCCGTACATAATACAAACAAACAAGTTTTTGTAAGAATACCAGCCAATAAAATAACTCGAGATAACGCAAATTCACTTACGTGACCTAATGGATAACACGTAATCACTATAAATTTAAAAGAGCAGCCCAAAATGCAAATGTGATCCAAAATTAACTAAGAATATGATACATTTCATAATAGAATGTCCAATATTAGATAAAGAACGCAACAAAGTCTAGTAAGAAATAAACGAAGAAATAAAACCAGAAAATAAGGGAGCAAAAACAAATATAAATAATAATGAAAATACATGCAAAATATACATAAAAGAATATAAGTACAACATATTTATTAACTAAATTTATTGAAACATCTTAGAACATGCTCAGACTACCACGTCAAACGACATTGTAGCGACGCAAAATTAAAAAAAAAAACCATCATAGGTTTTATAAGGAATAAAAACGTTGTGGTATAGAAGAAGATGTACTCGTAGTAACTAAAATGGAGAAAGGTATGCTTAGATGGATTGGGCACGTAGAGAAAATGAATGAAAGGAGAATGACGAAAAGGATTTACGAGTCAAGAGTAAATGGGAGTTGGAAGGGGAAGACCAAGGCGAACGATCCTGGACCAAATCCAGGACATTTCAAGAGGCCAAGTCAAGAGTTCTCCAAACCGACGATCTTATATGAAAGGTTTAATGATAATGAAAGCAGCGAAGGAGATATGCAAGTACGTGGCAAGTGGGAGGACGTGGTTTCTGCCTACTCTTATGGGAATGAAGCGTGATTTTATGTATGTAGGAAGAAAAAGTATTATAAAGATAAAATAAGCAAGACAAATGTATTTAAAAATCGTGTTATTTTCTGCCGCATCATAAAACACATCTTCCCAAATCATGTTAAAGTTTGTCCCTAATTATACGTCTGACCGATTCCGATTGTCCTTATGTAGCTATCCAATGAGGAAAGTTATATTGCTTTTGTTCTCATCCCCTTGATTAGAAAGTATTGATATTCCGATAAGATTTAAGTGTTTTCTGTTTAAACTTGATTAATTTAAGAGTCTTAATATAAAGTGTGTGCTGTGCATTATCAGAAAAGTTGACTTTTTTTATTTTGATAATCCAGAGTATATTAGGGTTTTCGCCCATAGGGCCCTTTAGCTCCATCGTATCATCGCTTATAAAATTACCGAAGCCGAAGTTGGACTACTCAGAATGACAGTGATTGTCTTTTCTTCCAATGTCTAATACACTCTAGAAGAATATGTTGTACATCTTTTAGTTAAACGCATAGAGATCTTTATGTCAATGATATAAAGAACCGCTTTCTAGTTTTCAATGATCATTGATTGCTGGGATTTGTCTTTGTCTCGATAAGCGGAGTAACTTTTAAAATTCAAGACAAATACACGAAAGAAATTTAAATAAACCCGAATCAAAATGTGAACAACTATAAAATTTATCAATCTGCATCATTACAAATACGAGTATACGTATGTACTAGAATGTAGAACTAGAATTTGTGTGTATGTTTATGTTTTGCCTGGCTGCGTTCTTCGTTACCTACAGCTTTTTTAACCCAAGAATACCTGGAAGAAGCGATAAATGCGCCTGCTATACATTTTTGAAAAGGAAACTACATTTACTAAAACATACGAGCGTATAACAGCGAAATATGTTGACTCAAGAATTCAACGCGAAATGTCCAAAACGAATACTTTATTAACTGAAAATTAGTTACTAAATAAGCTTATTATTAGTTTATAAATTAGCCCGATAGACTTAATCATACATATTCCTATTTTGACGGCCTCGCTGGCACAGTGGTGTGAGTATTCGCTTTGCTAGTGGAGGTCCCGGGTTTGATCCCCGGTAGTACGAATTTACGAAATTGTATTTTCTAATTTGTCTGAGTCTGGACTGGTGAGAGGCTTCGGCCTTGGCTAGTTACCACCCTACCAGCAAAAACGTACCGCCAAACAAAGAAATTTGAGTTCCGGTACGATGCTGTGTAGAAACCGTAATGGTTATATCGCCTCTCAACAGATTACCGCGCTTCCATCTTAGATTGTATCAACACTTACTATCAGGTCAAGCGCTAAACTGTCAGCAATAAAAAAAAATATTCCTTTCCCGACATAGATTATCACTAAGCAATTTATACTATAAGATTTAACCATATTCCCATCAGGAAATACGCGGATGACACTGTAACAGTTATCTATATATATAAAAGAGATATTCAGGTATCTATTGATTCATTACGATATCTCTGGAACCGTAAGGCGTTGAGACTTGAAATTTGGTAGGAATATTCCTTTTGCCCAGCAAAGGTCAGTTAAGAACGGATTTTACGAAATTCCATCCGTAAGGGAAGTTGCGGGGGTGTTAATTAAAAAAAAATCAAATTTTGACATTTAAAAAAATTTACGTATGTTTCTTCTATTTGTAAAACCCAATTTGCCTAAATTAATGAAAATGCTACCCAAAACACATTCCACATTGACGAAGCCGCGGGTTCAGCTAGTTATAATTACTTTTAAACTGTCAAAGGGGATAGCACGTCTGGACAGCGCCGGCGTGGCACGTAGTCGCCAATCGTCAACTGATAATAAAGTGTCAACCGCACGAACCACTCTATAACGTGATCCAAGAAACCCCTTGTATCTGAAACGTGGACGTAGGCCTCCGGGAACTGTTTTAGTTGTGATTCTAACCGCTATTATTGGACCGGCCGATGTGCCATTTTCGGAATGGATGGTTTTATGACACGCTAGAATATAGTAACAAGGCAACTCGAATATAAGATCACATGTGATTTTGAAAATGCGTAAATTAAAACACCTTATAATGGAATCCTTTTTTTTTACGACGAGACCTTTTGAAAATTATTACTAGCTTAATTTGAAAATGGATTTCAATCTGTTGACACTATGTAGTTGATCATGAAATAAAATATAGTATCGCCAAGATGATGATCATAGTGTTTAGGGCAGAAAACATTCCGATAGTTCGGTTGAATAACACAGATCCAATTTGAATACCTGGGACACTTGCTAGGTGAAGATCTAAACACTAACACATAAAGAAAACAACAAAATCGTGATGCAGTACCGTCGCTTCAACCGATGGACGTCCACTGCTGGTTATACGTGTCACGTAATGACATCCACAATGCCCGATCTTGCACCGCCTGGCTCCAGCGGTTACCGGCGACCCTCTTTATATCATCGGTCCACCTTGTGGGTGGTCTGCCTACACTGCGCCGTCCGGTGTGGGTCGCCACTCCAGCACCTTCGGCCCCCAACGTCCATCGGTACTTCGGACTATGTAGTTCGGTACTATCAGGTTCGGGATTCGAAGGACTATGTCGGTGACTTTGGTTCTACTACAGATCTCTTCATTTCTGATTCGATCACGAAGAGAAACTATGCATAGCCCTCTCCATCGCACGCTGAGTGACTCTGAGCTTCCGCATGAGGCCTATAGTCAGAAACCACGTCTCAGAACCGTAGGTCATCACTAGCAACACGCACTGTTCGAAGACTTTGGTCTTCAGGCAGTGAGGGATATCGAACGAAAATATCTGGCGTAGTTTCCCGAACGCTACCCAACCAAATTGGATTCGTCGGTTGACCTCCTTCTCGAAATTGGAGCTACCTAGCTGGACTATATGTCCCAGGCATGTGTACTCGTCAACAATTTCGAGAGCTGAGTTCTCAACGATGACTGGGTGTGGCGGTACATAGATATTAGATATAATATTCATGTACCTAGAGTAAATAGTGAAAATATTCAATAAACGAAACGCAACATCAAGTCCCAGAGAAGCCTTGTTTTAGACCCATTATTTTAGCTTCTTTGTTGATTAGTCAAGTTTACACACCATTAAACTCATATTTTTTTAAATTATTAGAATGGGACAAAATTTTAAATTATAATAAGAAAACAAAAAGTGAAAGTTAATTTTAACATTCACTTTACCTGACATTTATATATAACTATCTGAACCCGCGACTTCGTCTGCGTGCAATGTTTTTTTGGTAGCATTTTAATTAATTTAGGCAAATTGTTTAACAAATAAGAAACTTACCCGCACTGCCCTTTGAGGGTGTAATTTCCTAATATTTAATTTTGATAGTTTCCATTATATCAAAATAAAATTCTGTCCGAGTTTTACATACCATAAAACATATAATTCGTAATTGTAAAGTATGAAGTTTTTTTTAAAAGGAAAATATGAATTTTTTTGATTAACACCCCCTTGCGGGTGGAATTTCGGAAAGTCCGTTCTTAGCTGACCTCTACTCGACAAAAGGAATATTGCTACCAAATTTCAAATCTCTACGCCTTATGGTTCCAGAGATATCGTGATGAGTCAATGGATACCTGGATATCTCTTATATATATATACTGCCTGCCAATCCGCAGTGTAGCAGCGTGGTGGGTCTATGCTCTAAAAACCCTCGCTCCTCGGAGTGAGGAGGAGGTGATGTACACTCGATCTTGCACTAAATATATTTGATTTGATATGTCAGAAACTTTTTCATACTTTGCAAATTATCTTGTTGATTGGCTTTAGACAATATTATTCAAAAAGTGATATATTTCTATAATATTTGTCAATAACTACTTGCTAGCATAACCATAGCATTTATATGTGTAAGATTGAATAAAATAAAATTATTTCGCATGTATAAACGTTTTATTATGCTTCACCAGAAACCCTACTCTAGTACACGGACGTAAAGACATAAATTCTGTATATATATCGAGATTTTCCGACAGCGTAAATGGTGGGCGGGCCCGTCTACCTTTGTCTGAATTCATACAAAAACGTGACTCTTGTACTAATAGCGCCAGATAATCAGGTAGAATAGGCAACTACATAAAACCTTGTTTCATTTGGAATAAAGACTGTTTAATAATACGAGTAAATCAATATATTGATTTTATTAATAGTTTTATAAATATATTCAGAAATTAGAAGTCGGTATATATTTATTTATTAATTAACTTTTTGTACATTCGAAATTTCATAAATTATTATATAACGTAAATATACAATTAACCATGATAACATTATATCGAACCTTAACATTAATACAGAAAAAATAAAAGTAACTAAAATGCGCCATCAGAAGCAAATGGATGGGTGCCCATAAGGCTGGCAGCGTTACCTCTTTGGACAGCGATACTTATACGCTGTCCGAAGTACCACCCGGCCTTAGGATCACTGGTGACATCGACTAAGTGAGATGAAATTTCGTTCAAAAAGCTTTTAGCCTCAGGATCCCACGGTCCCAATGTCTTCAGGCCAAAAGGCACAAATTTGTATTCTAAAGCAAGGCTCTCATATTTGCGCCCCTTGGCGTTTTCAGCTAATGACGCCGCCGCTCCCGATGATTTGGAGGTAGCATCAACGTGAGATGGTGCAAGCGTATCAACACATGTAGCATCCCACACCAACGACCTTCCTTTTTTACAAGGCATCAACGACATACCATCAGGTCTCTTACCATCATCACGTGTAATTCCATTCGGCTCGAGAATAGCCGGCACGTTAATGGTGACAAGGGTCCTTCTGATGCTGTCGTTGATGCCGGCGTGTCTTGGAAGACGACCAGCACTACGAAGACCAGACAGACCGTGGTCGGTTAATTATAACTTCAAAGTATACAGTGATATTCATAAACTATAAATCTTTTACCATTGAAAGCTATCTATATTTTTGAAGTGAAACTTCTTTAGGCGCATGAGGGTAAATTACGAAGATGGGCAGCGTTTCTTATTTAGCATAAGAAACGCTTGATGGCTAGGTAATTTTAACGTTACTTCTTTTCATAAAATATAAAATAATTATACATTTTAAATTCCAAAACAAAATTTTATTAATATTTTGTAATATAGACGAAAAACACGTGGCATTTTTATTTACAATTCTTCATTTGTGATTTCATCATTTGTGATTGTGATATAACATATCTTCCTTTTTTTCTCCTTATAAGTTTCGGAAATCTAAAGTTTTAGATTTATATAAATATAAACAAGACTTAAAAATTAGTTTGCCAAAGAAGTGTCACTTCTGACATGTGTACTTTGTACGCACGCACTTTTATTTGTTATCTCTGACAGGTTAGCACTTGACTGTGATCTGGTCTGACGGTACATGATGATACAATCTGCGGTGGAAGCGCTAACCGGGTAAAAAGTAATTTTCCTCTTATGGTTTCTACACAGCATCGTATAAGAATGCATTTTTTTTGCTAAGCAGCATGTCTTTGTAGCTGATATCACCTTAGAACATGATTCCTAGAATTACCTTACCGGGAATCAAACCTGGGACTTCTGCGACGCGAGTACTCCTACCTTTGCGACATTGAACCATTTAACTACATAAATTCCGACTGAGCTCGCGACTTTGTCCGCGTGGAAGTGTTTTTCTGTTGCATTTTATATAATAATAATATTAACTTTATTTGGGCCTAAAAAGAAAAATACATAATTAAAATACCCTTGACCCTTAGACTAGGTGAGCACGTAACTTAAGGGTCAGTGTCTTCCAAGTTTTACAATATATTATACATACATCTAGGCTTCATATTTAAGAGAGAAATATTAAATGAATCCTTAATTTAAAACTAACTTGAGTGGTTGTGTGTGTAAAAGAGAGAGAGAGAAAGAGGTAGAGAGAGAGAGTATGTTCGTAGTTCAACGCATGCACACCACACTTAGTAAGAAAGTAAGTAAGTAGCAGCCCATTACGGCCTACTCCGGGGAGCGAGGATTTTTAGAGCATAGACCCACCACACTGCTCCACTGCGGATTGGCAGGCATAGTATACAAGTGCACTCTCTATTCCTTCACTCTCATAGTCCGATGTGACGGGAATCCGACACGACCGGAGAGGGATCAGGCGCAGGACCGAAGGCTTAACGCGCTCTCCGAGGTACGGGGGTGGATCACACCGCCAACTTCCCAATTTCGGGCAAATATTGAGAAAATCTTAAATTAGAAAAATCTTAAATTAGAATACTCAATATTGATTTTTGAAATTGGCCGGACCCGGGACTCGAGCCCAGGACCTCATGTCTGTAGTCGAACATGCTAACCACTAGACTAATGAGGTAGTACCACATTTACCACCTTCAAAATATACACGCGCGCAAACGCACACTCATATACATCCATTCGGACTGCAACTTACGTAGGTACTTACATTATAATTATAAGTTAAGTTCTTTGTCGTAATTATCGATTTTTGTGAATCTCATGACTATAGTTTATTTTATTTTCTTATATTTAGCTATAATTGGAGTTGGCACTGGTTCCTGAAACACAGTTAGATCTAGTTCAGGAGCCAGTAACTCACGTTATTTAACGGCCATTTGTAAGCAATTGTAAACTTATAATAATAAATTTTCATTTGATTAAAAAAAAATAGATTAATATATTAGTTTACTCGTAGTCTAGATTATAAAGTAAGTTTTTTTATTTTATTTTTTCAGAATGTGGCTGTTTATTTTTATAATATGTTCTGCTTTATGTATTTTATAATTGAAACATGTAGGGAAATTAAGCTCATTATTTTATAAATTAGATACATACATACTTATAACTAATTTTATGAGCTATTTGCGGTTTCAATGCAACTAGTCGTTGACACGGGCAATTTACTTCAAATAGTTGACAGGGGGTAATTAATTACTTTTCAACAATTTCCTTTTCAATAAAATCTTATTTGGATCGCTCATTTTACGGAAAGGATTTCAAGTGTAAGCCATCAGGACGTAAAGTATTTTTTAGCCTCCACCCCCCCACCCCCCACTTTTTAATAACGATACAAAATTCGCCGAGTCACCTAATAGAAATATAGATTTTGAATAAACTTAAAAAAGTTGTATACATTAACAAAATTGCCAACATTTTTCTATTAAGCATTAGATCGAGAATTTATTATCATTCTTCGTATACATGATATAGCTGTGTACGTAATGATAACCGCGCCCGTCTGAAAAGGGATGCGATTCCAGCTCATTTCACTTTGAAGGCGGGTCGGGCTCATCTATTTGATTTAGGCTCCTTAGTTGCCTCTATTATCGTTAGGATATTCGAGATAAATGTAACAAGCAAGGAGGAAGACATCAAAAGTGTTTTTGATACCTCTCATCCTGGTACCCGTATCAGTCAAATTATAAATATGAAAGATTTTAGCTTGAGATCTCTGTACCGCCGTTATATACCTACTTCATTGACTTCATTTTGACTTTTATGTAAATACGAGGATTTATTTACCTAATCAATGCTTCAGCGACAGGTCTTGATGTCGCTGATTAGAGAGAACATATCTTTGGTGAGCATAGTTGGTGAAATGCTTGCTAACGAGACGGGCTGGAGGGCAGTCCTTCCGTGAAATGTCGCTGAAGAAGGCATCGGAGACGGCGAGAAAGAATGTCTTCGGCGCGCCACCTATCCCCCTCCATAAACTAGATGAGGCGGCTACATCCGAGGTACCAGAGTGGATTGTGTACTCGTACCTCTGGTTCTCCACTCAGGGATGTCGAGGATCCGCTGGGTTTTAGTGGGTATTCTGATCTTTCAGTGCGTCCCACACTCCTTACCCGGGGTGCGTAAATGCATTTCCCAGCGTCGAAAAAAAAATGCGTTGATCCCAGCTCATGATACATGTTGATAGAATTTATAACATGGGTCCAAGTGAGCCGCTAAAAACAAATTCAGAGCAGTGAAAATAATGACAGTTCACTGTGTGTAAATATTGGAAAATATGTAGTACGTCCATGAATATATATATACGAAAAAACGTGGCCGCACCTCATATAACTTAAGAAATAAAAGTAAAATTGCTGTACATTCTAGTAGATAACATAAAATTGACAAGTCATACAAAGATAACTGTCTACGTTTCTACAACAATATTTTAAATTGAAAAACTGCTCTAGTCCGTTTCTCCAAACGCCAACCTCACCTGCACGCGGCGCACAATGCTCCTACCGACGAGGCTCTGCCGAGCGACAAATGGCGGTATAACTATTCTCTATAGTTGACCTAAATGCCACAGACCGATTATGGGCAGAAGATTTATCGGTGCGAGAAGGTCAGCACTACGATCACCAACCCGCCTGCAAAGCGTGGTGATTATTGGCACAACCACAAATAATGACAAAAACAAGGCATCAACGGCCCCCAGTCCCCGGCAGCCCCGCTATTCCTAGCTCTGGCAGCGACAGGGTTAAGAGATACTCAAAATTTAGGGGAAAATGAACAGTGGGAGGGATAATGTCATATATAGGATGGGATTTTTTGGACAATTAAACATGATATGGGAAACAGAGCCTTCGTCCAGGCCACACTCACAAATTAAGTTGTCCCTGATCCAGAATTTATAGATAGTACAAGGAAACAAAAGTGACCAAGATGCATTCATGATATGGTAGAGGAAACAGTGCGAGGTGCATATCTATGAAGAAAAAACCAGGGTCGCCTTAGAATATTTGTCTGGATGGCGGTAATTTGTTATAAAAGTATTCTTTTACGTTTCCGCTATTATAAAACGGGAAATAACATACATTTAATTGCGTAAAAGTTGCATATTTGAACTTTAATATCACTGAAAAGATTTTGCATCACATTTAGTCGTTCATTTTCCTTGTCTATTACAAAAAATCGCCCATTGCCAAATTATATCAATAAATAAAATTTTAACAAAAAAGAAACAAAACAGACTTACAAATATATTAATAAGCTCTAAAAAGTAAGAAATAATTGCGTATTCTTTAATAGTGTTCTTCGTATTTTAATATACGGAGTCGGAGTCAGCCAAGGTCGATGGTAGTAGGTACCTCGGCTGACATCGACTCCAAATATAAGAATACGAAGAACACTATAAAAGAATACGCAATTATTTCTTACTTTTTAGAGCTTACGAATATATTTGTAAGTCTGTTTTGAAGGCGGTTCTATTTTTGTTAAAATTTTTATTTATTTTTTGATTTTTAGTGAATCTGAAGCAAACGTGTTGCAATGCAGCAACAAACGTAAGCTCATTGCTGTTTGATTACAGACACTTATATTTTCTGCCTTAAACCGCACCCTTACTGTAAGCCGTTGAGGAGATCCATTGATCTTCATATTTAACTACGACTAGCACTTGATCATACCGAAGTTACGGTAGGCAACTCAAATATCTGGATAGCCTATAGAAGATTCTGTCGAGTATCGTTCATTTGCTCCTAAGAATTGAAGAGTTCCGTCACTTTGTCATGGATTCCATCATCAGAACCTAACCAAACTATCACAAAACAACCCTTGAAGTATATCCTTTCCAATAAAAAAAGAATCATCGAAATCGGTTGGCGTGATCTTGAGTTATTCGTCCATTTGTCGCGCACATGCTTACGCAAATTTAAGACTTATCCGGTTTAGTCATGAATGCCATTATCAGAACTGGTTTAAAAAATAAATGAGACCCTACGACGAGCACCACCTTTCATTTAAAAAAAAATCATCAAAATCGGTCGACCCAGTCGGGAAATATGAGGTAACAAACATAAATAAATATATAATATTATATATAAATAAATATATATATTATATATATATTATATATATATACAGACGAATTGATAACCTCCTCCTTTATTTGAAGTCGGTTAAAAAGATTCCTTTTTTTCGTTTTGAACTATGCGTCTTTTTTGAAAGTGTGACTCAAGTCGAACAAAATGTAGAAAATTACGTCAATGTTTTTTCATCAAGTGATTCAAATGTTATGATATGTTTTTATATTGCTGGTATTGTAAAACCACAAAAAAAATAACACACAAATATTTTTGTAAATGTTTTATTTTTTTAATTTGATGTGTTTTTAGTACCACTTAAATTACTATCCATTATATTCAGTTCATCTGTAATGTATTTTAAAATTCGCATAACACCTATGCTGATTTGTATATTAATTCATAAATTTATGCTATCTTATAATGTCTAATATTCTTTAGACGCATTAGAGTAAATTTTATACGGCTGAAACTCGTTATTAGCGTCACGAAGATGTGCAGCGTTTATGCAAACTCGTTTGAAGGTTAGATAGTTTTAATTTTTACAAATATCATGTGGCATTTTTATTAACAATTCGTCATTTGAGATTTCAAAATATATTTTTATTAATAGTCGACGACTCTTCTAATAGTTTAATGATAATTAAATTCATTCAATTCCTAACTTATCTTCCTTTTTCTCTCTCTCTAAGTCTCGGAAACCTAAAGTTATAGATTTGTAAAAATATAAGCAAGATTTAAAAAATAGTTTGCCAAAAAAGTTTTACTTCTGACATGTGTACTTTGAAAGCACGCTCTTTTAATATATATAGTTATGTTTCAAAATTCCCGGCAATAAATGCAGAATAACTTGAGATATAGGGTAGGTTAGGTATTTAATCTTTAAAATCTTTACTGCTTTTTTCAAGGTGTGACTCAAATCTAAATCAATGAAGAAAATCATATCGATGAACACCACTCTATCATTAAGTGATTCAAAATGTTCAATTCAAAAACAAAGCGATTATTTATATATTATCGTTGGTTTTTGAATATATTTTTATATATCTGATATAAAAACCAGAAACGAAATAACTTTCCAATAACTTCGTAAATGTTATATATTTTTTAATGTCATTTTAATATCGCTGAAATGATTTTCCATCACATTTATTTGGTCGTTTATTTTCCTCGTGCAATACAAAAAGGCGTTCATTCCAGCGCGCCGTTGCTAATCCGCACCTCCATCATTGTTTATTGTTATTGAATCCATTCCCTCGGTTCGACCAGCTCTTTCCTTCGATCTAACGGTCCCTTGTTTGTATTTGCTATATATAGTACCTATTATATCAAACAACCACGACGACTTCTTTAGCGCTTCGCTAACAGAGATCTTGAAGTCGTATTTGGCAGGGTAAATGTAGGAAAATTGTATTTTCTATTTTGCCTTGGCCTAGCTGACGCTTTGGTCATAATTATTTACCATCATATAAGCAAAAAGGTAAACCACCTCTAGGTTAGTATATCACGCCATAATCTTAGACTTTATCACCGTTAAATAACCAAATGAAATTACAGTCAAGCGCTTACCTGTGAAAAAGCCCGCGATCGTCAACATTTTGTTAAATATATTCAAAAGAATAATTATGTCCACATATATTTTAAGTGATTTCAACAAAATATTATATCGTGGGCTTTTGAAATCTTGGGCTACCACTTACCAGTTTTTTCAATTGCTGACAGCTTAGCGCTTGACTGTGCTAACACCTGATAGAATCAAAGATGGTAGCGCGCTAACCTAGAAAGACATAACTTACCTCTTAGTATTTTGTAGGCAGCATCGCAATCACGGAACGCAAATTTTTCGCTATGGCTAAACCCATCAGTCCAGACGTGGATTGAAAATGTTTCTTTTTTTATTTTCCTGTTAAAAATGGAAACCAAGATCATTGCTAATGTTATAAAAACATCAACTCCCAACTAAGAACTGGTATTCTCTGCCCTTTTTAAATAAGCACAACTTGCACTATGGTAATAATTACTTCACTATTTGGCATTTAAATAACAAAGGGAACGCATGAGACTAATCACACAATTGTCCTGCTCCTTAAAGTTAGCTCGTGTTACATAACAATTCGTAATATTGCAGAATATTTTTAAAAGTTGCGACCATATTACTCAATAATTCACAATATTTGTGAGCTATCATCAGGGTTGCCACCTACTTACTTATAGTCTAATACCAACAGCTCACGCGATTGCGCCAGCGAATTAAATTCATTTGTACTAAAGGTTTTTTGACTTACGCCTTACTTTTTCCTCATTTGATAGTAGAAATTGTTTGCGTCCTAATTTGATAATAGACAATTTACCTTTTAACAGTTTCTATAAAGCACCATACCAGAATGAATATACATTTTAGTAAATAGCTACAGCCGAAGCCACCAGTTCAGTTCTGTACTACGAGGCTAATACAAATTTTTCTATATTTATCCTGCTTACAATAGATAGCAGGAACACTGCTAACAAAGCAAGTACTCGCACCATTTTGCTAGCGAGTCAAATTCATTTATACCAAAGATTTTTGTATACCGTTCCCTTCTATTTCACTGTAGAATAGAATAAATGTCGGCTGGTGTTACTGATCCGTTTCTTCATCAATATTTATTGTTATTGTATACATTCGGGTGCCATGACCAGTTTATTCGTTCCATTCATGGCCGCCTTATTTTCGTTAAGGCTTGCTATTTGACATTTATTCGGGAGCTCGACTCGAGGTTTACTTTACTAGAAGGAATATTTACACTGCTTTGTTTAAAAATGCTTGAAGTGATACAAATTTAACTGGTTTTATTTTATTATCAATTTTGATCCGAAATGTATTTTTTTATATGGTTAATGATGTCGTGCCGAGTCGTATCGTGCTGCGTTGTGTCGTGCTGCGCCCTGTCGTATATTGAATATATTTTAGGAAAGTATTTAGATATTTTAAGTTCGAAATAAATATTTATTAATTTAGGCATTTCAGGACGGGCATCTACCAATTTTAAATCTTCTTGTCTATACTTAATCGTGTATTCCACATAAAAATAGAACGTCTGGAAATTTCAAGAAAATATATATTTCCTCGTTTCGAGTTCAATACAGAAATCTATTTTATTACACATATTGTAATGTGCTAAGCTAAGCAATATTTGATATTAATGGACTTTTTAATAACAGATATATACACATAACGTCAGGAAGGAGGCAAATAACACCATTCCTTACTTTTGGAATAAAAATATATATCATTGACATTTTTTCCAATGAATTTAAGAAAAAACAATTAGAGAAACAAAACTCAATATTTTCACAATTTCATCGTTTTGAATTTTTAGAGTCCAACTTATAACATACTGCCTCATTGGTCTAGTGGTTAGAATGTTCGACTACAGACATGAGGTCCTGGGTTCGAGTCCCGGGTTGGGCCAATTCGAAAATCGATATTGAGTTTTCTATTAAGATTTTCTCAATATTTGCCTGAAGTTGGGAAGTTGGCGGTGTGATCCACCCCCATGCCTCGGAGAGCACGTTAAGCCGTCGTTCCTGCGCCTGATCTCTCTTCGTTCGTGTCGGATTGCCGTCACGTCGGATTATGAGAGTGAAGTAATAGAGTGTGTAGACACTTGTGTACTATGCCTGCCAATCCGCAGTGGAGCAGCGTGGTGGATCTATGCTCTAAAAACCCTCTCTCATATAGTATATGAGTGAGAAGGCCTGTGTCCAGTAGTGGGACGTGAATGGGCTGCTACTTAAGTTATGTGTTATGTTCGAATTAAATACAACATAACACGTAACGCAGCTTATATTATATATAATTCGAACATATAACGTCTGTTTAATAGATATATAAAAATATTTAATTAAACATTACTATATATAAAGATTTCATTACAATTGTTTAAAAAAAAACCTAAATTGTACAATTTGATTTCATGAAACGCCAAAAATTTTGATTAGATCACAGGAATCTAATCGAGTGACGGAGCCAGCCAACCAGCTAGCAAAATTGATTAAATTTCCCTAGCTTTAGCTTAAAAATGAAATTCTTCATGTAAACTAACAATTTACTTTACATATTTGAATTTAACAAAATAGGAAAGAAACTATTATGAGTATAACGTTAAATATAAAGATACAATATAAAAGCAATTGCATGCTTTACCACAAAGAAGACGCTTTGAAAGATAAAATATTCCTTCAAATGCTTATTAATTATTACAATATGTACATCTTTTTAAATTCTTACAAATATTTTACACACATCTATAAATCTTCAGTTGTTAATAAAATGCCATCATACACTTATGTTGAAACACTTTTAGAGGAAGTGAAACTTCTTTTGGCGCATGAGGGTAAAATTTTTATAGACGAAACCCTTGATTAGCGTCACAAAGATGTGCAGAGTTTTTATGCCAATGCGTTTGAAGGTTAGGTAGTTTTACTATTTACAAACATGTGGCATTTTCATTTGCCGCTCGACATATTATATAAAATAAAAATAATTCATAAATTCTCTTTTCTATATTTTAAATACGAAAACAAAATTCAATTAATTCCAACATTAACAAAACACGTGGCATTTTTATTTACAATTCGTCATTTGAGATTTCAATAAATTATTTGTATAATTTTTCGACACTTTTAATAGTTTAATGACATTAAAATTCCTCACATATCCTTTTTCCCTCTCTCTAAGTCTCGGAAATCTAAAGTTTAAGATTTGTATTAATATAAACAAGAATTCTAAATTAAATTGCCAAAGAATTTTCACGTCTGACATGTGCACTAGGAATTATTTTATTTCTGAGAGATTTGTGCTTGACTGTGATCACATCTGATGGTAACTGATGAGACAGTCTAAAATGAGAGCGCACCAATCTGTTAAGAGGTTATTTACCTCTTATGGTTTCTACACAGCGTCCTACCGGAACAGAACAAAACTCTTTGCATTTGTTAGTAGGGTGGTAACTATCCTCGACCGAAACAACCCCCCCAGTCGCGACATTGATATATATATACGAGCTGAACCCGCGATTTTCTCTGTGTGGAGTGTTTTTGGTAGCATTTTTATTAATTTAACCAAATTGTTTTACAAATAAGAAACACACCCACACCGCCCGTTGAGGATGGAATTTCCTAAAATTCACTTTTGATACATTCCAGTACGTCAAAAAAATTTCTGACCAGGTTTTACATACCATAAAAGATTTAGTTTGTAAATGTGTAGTTTGATTTTTTTTTAACGTGCAAATTTGACTTTTTTAATCAACACCCATGCATTCCACCCTGCGGGTGGAATTTCGTAAAATCCGTTCTTAGCCGATCTCTACTCGGCAAAAGAAATATTCCTATCGAATTTCAAGTCTCTACGCCTTATGTTTCGAGAGATATCGCGATGAGTCAATAGAGAATGAATGAAAGGAGACTGACAAAAAGGATTTATGAGTCAAGAGTGAATGCAAAAGTTGGAAGGGGAAGACCAAGGCGAACATTCTTGAACCAAATCCAGGACATTTTATACAAGGGCCAAGCCAAGAGTACTCTAAACCGAACAACTTGTATGAAAGGTTTAATGAGAATGAAAGAAGCGGATGAGATATGCAAGTATCGTGCAAGTGGATGGATTTGGTCTCCGCCTACCCCTATGGGAATGATGCATGATGCTATGTATGTTTGTATGTATATATAGTAACAAATATTGTTGAAATGTTTTATCAGCTTAGTCGTGTGTTGCGAATGTACGTGAGTTACAAAAAAAGTGTTTGATGTGCTTCTTAAGTTTCAATATATATTAATTATCTATAGTCAAAACCCGGAACAGAGGATCTTTCATAAGTCCGAAAATCTGCAAGCTCACAAATTTCTCCGCATTAAGCTTTCATCACGATTCTAATGCCCCTTATTACGACAACAAAAGAGTCACAGGTGTGGTTTCCCTTCCTGAAAGGCGATATTAGTAGAGGAGTCACGTTTTTGTACGACTTACGGACGCACCTTTAACCCCTTCTTGATATATTATATTAGTTACTTTTCGTTATAGCAGAAATATAAAAAGTATTTAACAGTTCCAGATTTATAAAAGTCAAACCACGAAATTGAGTCAAAACTTTATGATTAAAATTAGACGTTTAATAAAGTACGTGCAAATATACTACCCCATTGGTCTAATGGTTAGCATTTTCGACTACAGACATGAGGTCCTGGGTTCGAGTCCCGGGTCGGGCCAATCTAAAAATAAATATTGAGTTTTCTGTTAAGATTTTCTTAATATTTGCGCGAAGTTGGGAAGTTGGCGGTGTGATCCTCCCCCGTGGCTCGGAGAGCACGTTAAGCCGTCGGTCCTGTGCCTGATCTCTCGCCGGTCGTGTCGGATTCCCGTCACATCTGACTATGAGAGTGAAGGAATAGAGATTGCACTTGTATACTATGCCTGCCAATCCGCAGTGGAGCAGCATGGTGGGTCTATACTCTAAAAACCCTCGCTCCTCGTAGTGAGGAGGCCCAGCAGTGGGACGTTAAAGGGCTGCTACTTACTTACTTACTTTTTAAATACATATCGCCGAAATCAGTTCGTAAGGAGTTTAAGAGGAGTTAATTTATTAAAACTATTTATTTATCTCTACTGCCTCATTGGTCTAGTGGTTAGCATGTTCGACTGCAAACTTGAGGTCCTAGGTTGGAGTCCCGGGTCGGGCCAGATCGAAATCGATATTGAGTTTTCTATTAAGATTTTCTCTATATTTGCCCGAAGTTGGGAAAAATATGGCGGTGTGATCAATCCCCGTGCCTCGGAGAGCACGTTAAGCCGTCGGTTCTGCACCTAACCTCTCTCTCCGGTCTGGATTATAAGAGTGAAGAAATAGAGAGTACACTAGTGTACTATGTCTACCAAACCGCAGTGGAGCAGCGTGATTGGTCTATGCTCTAAAAACCCTATCTCATATGAGCGAGGAGGCTTGTGCCCAGCTGTGGGACGTTAATGGGCTGCTACTTACCTTACCTTGTTATTGATCTCCTGCAAACAAGTCTCTTTGGTTCTTACTAACCTCTACATTCGTTGATCAATTGCTTTTATCGTTTATAGTAATTGCAATTATATCGGAAATATTTTGGTTGGAAATAGTTTCGTGATGTACTTCTTGAGGACGAGCTTTTTTTACTTGTGTTTTGAAAGAATAAATTGATGTGGTCAATATGGTCACTTTTAATCATTTTCTGAATTGCCGCAAACGATCTTTCTATTATTTATCTGTACGAACGTATCTTAGTCATTTTAGAGAGAGAGAGAGAGAGAGAGAGAGAGAGAGAGAGAGAGAACACTTTATTGCACACAAGATAAAATAAAAAGACATATAAACTAAGATAATTATTACTATAATATAGCTTGCAAAGGCGGTCTTATTGCTACCAGCAATCTCTTCCAGACAACCTTATTATGTAAAGAAGCAAACTAAAATTAATATGTTATATATAAAATTCTCATGTCACAGTTTTCGAACCTATACTCCTCCGAAACGGCTGTACCGATTCGTACCAAATTTTATATGCGGATTCAGTAGATCTAAGAATCGGCTACTATTTATTTTTCATGCCCCTAAGTGATAAAGGTTGTTCACCCCTAAATATTTTTTTTTTAATTTTGGGACGAAATTATTTTTTTGTGATACAGCATACGAAAATACATACAGCCCTAAATTTTCACTTTTCTATCACGAACCCCTATTCTTTAATAGCGATAATAGTAATTATATGGCAAAACAACGTTTGCTGGGTCAACTAGTATAAAAATAAATTTTTGTTTTTAACTAAATAAGATATTACATATAATATAAATATTACATACATAAATATCAATATATCTATAGATACATATTGAAAATATATACACAAATGATATGAAATAAAAAAAATATACAATATAAAGAAAATGAAAAGATATAAATGTGTTATTCACAGCAGTTTTCAGTTAAATAGAATTCTTTGAGACGTGTTTATATTAGTGTTTGGAGTAATTGTAATATCTCTTAATCGAAAGAAAATTAGACATTAGTTATAAGAAATATTGCATGGTTCATGTAATACTTATTTGATCTCCTACAAGTACTAGTAGTAGTTTCTTTGTTAGTCTTGCCATTATTAAAATGCATGTTAGTAATTGATAAATAATGATCAGAAGTAATATTGTCGAAATTAGTCAGTAAGCAAGTCTATCCAACTCAATAACTTCCATTTCTGGCCCACTATAAAATTTTCAACCCTTTTTATTAATATATCAGATTTATTTTATTATGTCCTACATTGACCGGCCGCATTTTATTGGCCTCCGTAATTTTCCTACACTTTTTAACGTTAATAACCGTCACCTGCTCCACCTCACTTGGACTTTATTGCGTCGATTGCCCGAATTGCTCGAATGACCCTTAAGTCCCAAGAGTCACTAGCTCTTGTAAAATATAAATGAAAGGCTACCAAATGTTATGATTTTTATATTTGCTAATAGTTAAACTATACAATATTATCTTTTGCTTATTAAATTAAGACTCTCGTGTAGTCTCTTGTCTTAAAAATTAAAACTTACCTCGATGGTTTTCATTGTTATTCGCATAACTTATAAAATCACAAACACAAATAATCACTTATAAACACTCACAGTTTATAAAATACCTCAAAAACCGTAACGACCTTCGACGCGACACACGCACTGTTAGTAACGGTCACTTTGTAACTGATGTATTTTCTATTGTCTACGCATATTTTGTACCGACAGTTACCGAGAAGCGAAATAGATAATACACATTAGGATTTAAAAAAAAGAGATGCTCATATTTCTGTTTGCACGAGTTGTGACAGTGCTACAGTATCGTGTCAACAAGTAGTTGACATGTGGCTATTAAAAGGTTATAATAAAATATGAAATAATAACTTCTTTTACGTTTTTCACATTGTATAGCAATATAAAAATAAGTTAGTAACCCATTGACATGCTACCGCGGAGCACAGGCCTCCTCACTCATAGGTGAGAGGGTTTTTAGAGTATAGATACACACTGCTCGCTGCAAGTGTAATCTTTATTTCTTCATTCTCATAGGCCAATCGAAAAGCAATCCGACAAGAGAGAGAGATCAGGCTCAGGACCAATGGCTAAACGTGCTGTACGTGGAGCACACCACCAACTTTCCAACTTCTGGCAAATACAAGTTTTCTGTCAAGTAATTCTCAAATTACTCGTGACACGACCTCAGGTTTGTAGTCGAACTAGCTGACCACTAGACTAAAGATACAATCATATCAATATAACTAATGATGAACTTTTAAAATACATAAAAATATCAACATTTCTTTTTAATTGTAATTACAGACAGCGAAGTAGTCGTTAGTAGTTAGTGTCAGTGAATTTCGCCAGTTATTTCATTGGATTCGTCACTCCCTTGTTTGTTATGTTTCGCCGTAGATATTGGATTCGGCTTTATATTGTGTTTGCATTTGCTCTGTATATTTATGTATCTCTTGTTATCACCGGCTTTTGACCTCCTCTATTTTATTATTCGCCCACGTGCTTCATAAAAGTTTATTATATAGGCGACAAAATACTGATAACATTCATAGAAAAAACATGAATTTAATAATATTATGTAGACGAACCCTAAATATGAGGAATCCATTTTTGAAATCCTATATTTATTTTTATTTATTTATCTTTATTAAAAGGCACTTGTCCCAGTTTACAGTTTAGTAACATAAAAACAAAACTTAAATTAAAATTAATAATAATAATAAATAAATTTTAAATTTGAATTACAATCAAAATTAAATCTAATTATAATAAAAATAGTAATTAAATCTAAGGGTATAAGGCTTCCTCGTCATTTTCGTATTTGTACAAATTTATAATATGTTATTAACTTTTTTATTTTTGTCATGATGAACTGCAAGCCAATACTTAAGAATGGAATTCCTCGGGCACTCCGAATACATCTTGAGGATAGTATTCTGAGAGTTACAAAAGCGACTCCAAAATGATGCGATTCGAGATCTTATAATCGCGAAGTAGTCCGGAACTCTGGCGTCGGCAAACATACCCGAAGCTCTGCAGTATCTCGGTAGTCTCATCAAAATGCGGTGTGCGTTATAATACATCACTCTGATGCCACTACGTGAGTTGTTCGTAAAATTGGCCCAAAGTTGACACGTGTAGAAGCACTGACAGTGTGCTCTAAACAGTGTCAACTTTGCTTCAGCACTGTAACGGGCGAATCGACGTGCGAGCGCGTTGCACCGAACAGCTAGAGCCCACTTTTCTCGTTTAACATCTTCGTCATCCCGCATATCGTCCGTCAAAATGTGTCCTAAGTACTTGAAGCTTTCCACTCTTTGTATACACATTCCATTTAAGAAAATAGGTGGTATTTTCTCCGGACCCTCCGGATATTAAGCAGATGCCTAAGGCCTGTGATTGAAGGACTTAGAAGCACCATGTCGTCAGCATAGCTGATTTTATTTACGCAAGTATTACCAATATGACAGCCTACCTTGGCACTTCTAAGTTGTTCAATCAGATCATTCACATAAATGTTGAAAAGGTCCGGAGAAGTAAGTCCGCCTTGACGAACGCCACAATCTAATCTAAAGTCATTAGAGGCGACGTCGCCCCATTTAACAAAAATAGTTTGGTGTTTGTACCAGTTTACTTACCTTTTACCTTACCTTGTACCAGTATCTCAACAAATCTACAGTTTTATTTGGTACATTACACTTAATGAGCTTCTGCCAAAGTAAATCGTAATTCACCAAATCAAAAGCTCTACTCAGATCTAAGAAACAAGCATTTACTGAGGTATGTCTACTTGTATAGGTTTTTAAGCTGTACGATTTAAGAAAAATGAGAAATTTGGGGTTTAAATGGCTTCTATATAGATTTACAAAATACGGTAAGGTTTTCGAAATTTTAAAGACACAGAAGAACCTAGAACAGACTATATTTTCCTGTGTGCAGCGTTTTTTTTATGCTAATTCGTTTGAAATAGTAGGTAGTTGTAATATTTACAAATAAAATGTGGCATTTTAATTTGCGAGTATATATATCATTTTAATAATTTAAAATGTTATTTTTCATAAAATATAAAATAAAAATATTGCATAAATTCACTATCCTAAATTTTAAATTCAAAAACAAAATTAATAATTTATAATATTGACAAAAACCCGTGGCATTTTTATTTACAATTCGTCATTTGAGGTTTCAATAAATTATTTGTATCAATTTCCGACAATTTTAATGACAATTAAATTCATTTAATTCTTAGCATACCTTCCTTTTTCTCTCCCTCTAAAATCTAGTTTTAAATTTCATTTAGCTGTACCATCACAATGAACCGTAAATAAAACGTTTAAAAATACGTTTTTTTCTACTATCGTCGGTCCCCTAAAAATTGATTTGAAAAAATAGGCAAATTAACAGTGTAGCATTGGCGAGATCTGTTATAGTAGAAGTATAGTCTTTGACAAATTAATTATACTCGAATTTCGATCCCTGGGCGTTTCCTAATCATTCATGTGATGATTTAACAGGTCATTGAACTACGTGCGTAGATCCATAGTATAATGTTTGCTAATCTATTATTATCATACGCTAAATTGGTCTGTTGAGCTACATTATTGACCGAGTGAGATTAACTCGATTAGTGTGCTTTAAGTGCATCGTCCTACAGCAAGCACTTTAGCTATTTTTATACAATGGTATTAGTTCGTTTAGCAAGTCACGCCTTGACGTCATAAAATATTTCTTTTGAAGCTCTAGTTTGTACTTACTTTTAATTTAATTTCGTTTAATAAAGTAAAGAACTCATGAAGTAACATAAATACCTACGATACCGACCCTAATAAGCATACACTCACTCATATATTCATATCTGCCAAATTTATTTGTTTTATCTGTTTCAATCTTAGGAACAATGTGTGTTTGACATAAGGAAGGGCGTTGATCACTGTAATAAGGTTTATACTTTTGCAGAATCCTCATCCCATGTTTTAAGACACCACTTTACTGTTCCTTAATTAAATAAGTAAGTAAGTAGCAGTCCATTAACGTCCCACTGCTGGGCACAGGCCTCCTCACTCCAAAGAGTGAAGGTTTTTAGAGCAGATCCACCACGCTGCTCCACTGCGGATTGGCAGGCATAGTACACAACAAGTGCAATCTCTATTCCTTCACTGTCATAGTCCAATGTGACCGGAATGCGACACGACCGGAGAGAGATCAGGCGCAAGACCGACGGCTTAACGTGCTCTGCGAAGCACGGGGATGGATCACACCGCCAACTTCCCAACCGGGCAAATATTGAGAAAATCTTATTTTATTTGATTTTTGAATTGGCCCGACCTGGGACTCGAACCCAGGACCTCATGTCTGTAGTCGAACATGCTAACCACTTGACCAATGAGGCAGTTCTTAATTAAATAAATTAATTTAATTTCTATGTAATTTTTTATGAATTAAATCAAAATATTGTTTATTCAATTTGGCTCTAAAAGGACTTTTGAATCGTCAGTAGTCGTTTGTTGGCAATAAATCTACCACCAATCAGGAAGTTGATTTCGCTGAGAAGAAACCGACAAGAAATTCAATGGTTACTCCTTTAAATATAATTTTTGTAAGTTGCAATGTGTTTAGATTTCATGTGCAATTGGAATCGAAGTCCAAACAGCTTTGTCGCTTAAATAATATAGACATCGCTGTTTAATTGAATATTATTATATAAAATGTTATTCATTATACAGTCACATCATTTTCAAACATCGGATTAATTTAAAATTGTATACATTTCAAAGAATCGGTGACAATACAATAATTGGAAAAAAAAAACCAATGTTTTATCAAGAGTTTTAGGATAATGTCTCAACGCCAGGAATAAGTAATTTAGGCTTTACCTAGAAAAAACTGGTGGCCTTTCTTTAAATTACAGTTTGAATAAAAAAAGAAGAAACGTAACTGTGTTACTTTACTTTACTGTGTTACTTTAATTTAACGTTCTTCGATCAATTCGACATTATAAATTTGTAAAATATAATAAATAAATCACAGCGTTATTTAGGATTCAATAGAATCAACGAATATTATAACTTGATTGATAAAATGATTGAATGACTTTTATTGGCTATCTGAATTCGTCCCAATCCCTATGCAAATTTATTTAAACAAATTACACACAACAAAATAGCGCGTGTAAATTAATTACGCTGCTATCGAATAGGTTTTTGTACAGACAAATAATGTAGCAATTTTATTATTCCGTAACAGCGAATTCTCTCATTATAATATTTGCGGTCCACTGGGAAATATAACAGGCCAAGTATTCATTATGACAAATTAGTCCAATGTTTATAGAAAATATATATTTAGCTATTAAATCTATATAAGTTGAAATAGTAGAATCAATTTATCTAAATTAATATTATAAAGAGTAACATTTTCATAGAAACTGAGTGACATACACTATATTACTTTCTCAAAAAAATAGGGAGCTGTGAACTAAAAAATGTTTCATCACGTGCACTGCGGAAACTATTAATGATAGAACATAAAAATGTTCAACAACATTATAGAACGTATTAATATCTATAATAATTTCCTCAACACCATATGCCCAACTACTGTAGTTATGCCACTAACTGCTTTTTTACATTTTAAAAGTTAATAAAAGCTTCGACAATTATTAAACAATATAATTCATATATCTGTATTAATTATCATCCTATTAAATGATATGTGGTTAAAGACTGTTTCAATATCTACAAAAAACTTTCAAAATCGGACATTCCGTTCAAAATGTAACGAATTAATAATGAATGAATTACTCATCAAATGTTTACTCTACGCTGATGATCTAATTCTTGCATCATCCGCTAATGAGCTACAGGAGATGGTAAATATTATGAATAAAGCTTTGAAAGGGACAGGAATGAAAGTGAATGTAAACAAAACGAAAGTTATGCTTTTTGAAAGAGATGAATTTATGATGAATGGCAATATTTCGATAGATGGAGAACAAGTGGAAGGGGTAAAAGAATTGGTGTACTTGGGATCTATATTAACAAAAGATGGAACATGCGAAAGTGATATTGAAAGGAAAGTGAAGACAGGGAATATGGTAAATGGTGCTCTACACGCCTTTATGAGTAGTCAGATGGTGTCTCTAAGAGCCATACTGGCTGTGCATGCAGGAGTGTTGGTGCCAAAACTTATGTATGGTAGGTATGATAAAAGAAGCACAAAAGTAAAACAAATTCGGTAGAAATGAGAGCATTGAGAAGTATGAGTGGGTTGAAATTGAGTGACAAAGTAAGAAATAGTGTGATAAGAGAACGTTGTGGTATAAAAGAAGATGTAGTGACTAAAATTGAAAAAGGTATGCTTAGATGGTTTGGGCACATAGAGAGAATGAATGAAAGGAGACTGACAAGAAGGATTTACGAATCAATAGTGAATGGGAAAGTTGGAAGGAAGACCAAGGCGAATGTTCCTGGACCAAATCCAGGATATTTTTAACAAGGGCCAGGTCAAGAGTACTCTAAACCGATGAACGTATATGTAAGGTTTAATGAGAATGAAAGAAGCAAAGGAGATATGCAAGGATCGTGGCAAGTGGAAGGACGTGGTCTCTGCCTACCCCTAAGGGAATGAGGCCTGATGTAATCTACAGAAAATTGTAGCGACCCTTATAACAGGGCCTACGACTGGTAAAGTTATACATCTATACTTTTTTATCTTTATCTAAAATTATTAGAGCGATTTAATGGTAACTTAAAGAAACTTGTTCGAATTAAATATAAGAGAAAACGTTGTTATGGATTATAAAAGAGACTATTTTGTTGTGATTGCAATGTTATAAAGACCTAACTAATTCTCTGCGAAATTCGGTATTAATCAAACTATACAAAGTTTAATTTAATGTAAAAAAAAATAACAGATTAAAAGCATCCTCAAGAATTCTACGCGATAGAAGAAATCTAGTGAACAATATAAAAGTACAATTATACAACTTAAGCGATAATTCAAACAAACTTGGAAGATTCCTACGATTTCTCTTGTAAGAAATATTTTTTCCTGTTTTGCACATTTCCATAAAGAAAAAATAAATATTTACGGCATGTACTGTATCCGACATTGTTCGCACGCTCCGATTCATTTTCTTAAAGAACTGTTAACAGAAGAACAATTCTTTAACTTTTCCACCTTTTAATAGACGTGTAAGGTCGCGACAAAGTAGGTTAATACGATATTTGCCAGTGAAACCTCCGAGGTTATTTATAATAAAATTTGATTTATTTATGTGGCATACCCAAATATTCTATCTAGAGTACACATTTTTATAATGAATAACAGCTTAAAAGGAAATAGGCGACGTCTTCGACAAAATCTCCCAAGTGGCTTGACTTTGATCAAAAGTTCCAACAATTATCGTTATAAGGTAAGTAGCAGCCCATTAATGTCACACTGCTGGACGAGGCCTCTCTCCTCCTAGGTTTTTAGAGCATACACCCACCACGCTGCTCCTCTGCGGATTGGCAGGCCTGGCAGGATATTTCCATCAATTTACACAAAACTTCCACAAATTGTGTACTAAAATTTTCTCAGGAAATACTTTATATACAAGTCTATATGGCATGAAAATAGTTTCAGTAGTTTTTTCATTTATCACAGACAGTAAGATGTGTTTTATATGTAAAGATGCATTTATTATTCAAGGATTTAGTATTCTTATGGTCCCAATGAGGTAATCTGCGTAATTCATTATCCCGTAGAAATATGAGGAAATTTATATTGAAATGACTATCAAAAAACACTTGAGTCCAACTAAATAGGTAAACTTCTTATCAACATTAGGAGTTTTGTTACAGACGTACAGAAGAATTATATGTACCTATAATAAGACCGAAAGATCGGCTTGTGTATGTACGAATTGTACTCACTTAAAACCCCACAGTGGTCTTCTTATGGATACAAGGAGAGCTCCGAATCTTCGAAAAATCCTCAGAGAGTCTTTTTGGATTCCTTTTAAAAGGACTGCAATTGCTATGTCTCTTGGTTGAAGAGATTAAAACAGCTTTAACTATTTGCACTCCCAAATTATTAAAAGTGTATAATATCGAGTCCAGTTTGAGTTCTATAAAAAGAATTTTAATCATAATCAATTAACATTGGTGAACTACATATACCCCACAATGGCTTCTGGTTTAGGCAGGTTTATTTACTTTCCTTCATCGTAAAGTGATAGGGAAGGCAGGCAGCAACTTATTAACTTCTCACTGCTGAACACAAACTCATAGGAGACAAGCCTACTACGCGATAAAAACCAAGTTTTCTCTGAACGAGAATCCACACGTAAGATAATTAGTTCATAGAGGTTTCAAAGATATAAATAAGCAATCTATTCATAAAAAACAGGTCCAAAAATGGTTTAGCGTCCTTAACCTGTATCACGCCTTTGGAGATTTTCGGCGCTATTGGACGTGCGGTTCACATATTGGATCCCTGAATACATTATGCTAAGCAGGACCTCAATCCGCTGGCAAGCTAAGTGGGCAAATATTTTCACAACATGTTACATCAAAACATGTTCTAAAAGCAAAAATACATGGATTTAACCCGAGTAAATTATAACACGATATTGTTTGCTGACTCAATGGGTATTTCGAAAAACTTTTGCGTTATTTTACTTGCTCATTTCATTCGGTATCAAATGATTACTGGTTTGTTATATACCAAGAGGACGTAAAGTAGTACTGCTGTCAACTAAGTAACATATAATAAGTCTAAATAACATAGTCTAAGAGCCCGCTCCGAATCCACTACGTTCTTATTGCAGTGAATTGTCATAAAATTTTAATGCTTAGTTATAACAGTGGCAATATGTTTAGATTGGTTTGTCTAACCAATTATGCCTGGAATTATATTTTTGGAAAAAAAATTATTGATCTAGTTACATTTTAAATGATAAAAGGCAACCGTGCCTTTTTAAAGTTCTTCAACAATTGAGAAAGTAGATTTTAAAGGTTACTTAGAGCTAGAAAGAAACTTGTCGCGCTACATAATTTGTTAAAGAAACTTGTTAATAGCAAGATTGTGTTGTATTTCCTACTACTATGACCATCGATGATTGAGAACCTGTTCAATTAACGCATACGCAATAGCTTGAAAAGATCAACATCTGGTAATCCACAACCTTATTAAACCACCAGTTTTTAAGTTCTCTACGGATATTTGGAGATTATACCACGTACAAGCGAAAGTAATTCTATCCCAGAAATCATTTGAAATTAGTTAATTAGTTATTGTCCTAGGCATTTGTATCTTGGCGACACTGTCTAAACATAATAATAACAAACTAAGCAACAAAATTTTATGTCGATTCACTACAATACGAATGTAGCAATTTTGCAACCGGATCTTAGGCTATTAGCATCTGATGAATGATGCTGTATTTTATACGCAGATGATGATTCGCAAGTCAGCTGGTATATAAAGATAGTTAAATATAATCTGTCTGTTGGTGGTTTAACACATGTAATTATCTTAATAATATCGGAATTTGTACCGAACAATCTCTACTTGCTTTGTCGAACAAATGTCAACATCCCTTTGTGACAATGTTATCTGTGTACCCCCTAAGTCAATAATTCAATAATTTAGATTCCTTTCAATTCTATGTGTATTATGTCTTTGAAACAAACATTATCGACATAAAATATTAGATACTGGCGGACTCGGCATACTTCGTTCTCGCCTCAGAATCAATAAATAAAAGATGAATAATAATTACAGAATATTTCAACTTATTAAAAATGCGGTCATAACTCAACCGGGATCAAAATAATTTATAATTTGAAAAACACGACCTTTACGCCAAGATTCCCGCCAAACTCCGTAAAATATTATAATTGCAAGAAATTATTGGTTATCAATGTCAAATGTCAAAAACGAATTTAAAAAAAACAATACTGTGCTATTGAACATAATTTGATTATCGAACGAATAGTTTTTAATTTAATTTTACAATTAAATCAAAATCAAGATTAGCTAAATCAGACGAGCTGTTTTCGAGTTTTCCCTAAACTCTCTGAACTTTGTCTTCATCCTTAAGGTTTTCTGGAAGAAATCGCTTAAAAAGCTATAAGACACTAATTGATTAAGTTTAAGGCTTTCTTTCTATGTGTATTTAAAAGTGTAGTGTGGTTAAAAAACAAAACGTGCGAGCGGTATTATCTTCACACAACAGTTTTCATAAACAAAATATACAAATATAACCGAATATCATTACACAAACAATACAAAGATTCGTGCAAACTTAGAAGATCCCAGCAATTTCTCAAGTCAGAAATATATTTTCTTGTTTCGCTCATTTCCATAAAGAAAAAATAAACAATCCTATTCCACATCTGACACAATTTGAGGGGCAAGAAACATTCGAGGATATAAGCATTTAAAATATAATACGTTATGGATAAACTGGATCAATGTGATATTGCTTTATAATCTAGGAATTTCGTTTTTCGATATTGATTTTTCTGTGAAAATATTTTCTGTTTGCCTGAAGTTGCGAAGTTGGCAGTCTGGTGCCGGAGAGAGATCAGCTGTCCGGTTGTGGCGGCTTGCCATCCCATCGGATAATGACAGTGAAGATATAGAGAGTGCACTAATGTTAGTGTATACACTTGTCAGTGGGTCTATGCTCTAAAAACCCTCTGTCCTATGAATAAGGCAGCCTGTGTCCAGCAGTGGGACGTTAATGTACTGCTTGTTTACTTTTTTACTGACTAGCAATGAGACGCTGCCATTGCTCAATGAGAATCGACTGTAATCGAACAAACGTTACATTGCCGAGCGTTTCAGCTCAGTCTCTTTTAATTCCCACAAAATAAGGTACTCAGCGCGTCCAGGAATGTTTATATATTCTATTATACAAATACTGCTAAATTAAGTAAGTACGACATTTGCCAAAGATCTGGTGCAATTTGAAATTATTATTAGGTTCAAAACTAAGCCTGGACTCCAGCCAGACAATCAAACTGGAAGATATAGTTTTGGTAACTGCATGTGAATATTACGTGCTCCGTTAAGCACATTTTCCTGTCTTGTTAAAGCTTTAGGAAACTAATTGTATCTTGTGCCAACTGTATACAAACTCTTTGTGTTACATCAAAGTGAGTTGTAAAGCGTTATTAGACTTGAGTGTATCGTGTTATACTCATCGGTAAGCTTACTATGACCGTGGAATTTATATAGTAGTTACAATTCTCGTGTGTTATTTCGTATACCCCCCCCCCCCCATTGTAAAACACCCCACACAAAAATAATAAGTTTACCATTCACATCTTCTGTGTAAAGTTTTCTTGACTTGAAACAGGACTTGTGATTAAACTTGTCACAATTATCGGAATAGCGTTAAACCGGAAATAGCACATGTAAACGTTTTACTGATATAAATACAAAGACAGCATAATTTAATAGCAATTTAATAAATAAAATAATAATGATCGCTAACAGTCGGCCTTTCCTGATCTATTTCCTATCTTGGGAAAATCTGAATCATTACAAAAATAAAAAAAAAGGAAAAATAAATATACACTAACAATTGGAATAAAGGTGTGGAAAAACCATATATTTGACGATTCAAAAGTGCTGTAAAGGCCTACTTAGAAAATAATTTTCCAATTTAAATGTGTTATTTAATGCAGGCCTCGAGTTATGTAGTGGCATTATTATAATATGAAAGGCGAGTACTCCACTAATGGACTTGGCGAGTTCCTATTTTCTTTGCCCGGGTGAATAACGACATCCCATTTACACACTTGCAGTGTAATGGTAATGCAAAACACACCGTATGTTTCCAGCTGACACGCACTACATACGATTTATGGGCTACATCTTATATACTATGTAAATAGAGGGTAAGTAACATAATTCTTTCGTGCAATATGTTGACAAAATTACTATATTTATACACTAGCGGCCCGTATTTATTTAATAGCCAGAACATATTGTGTCTACGTGTTTCATTCATTGTAGCATAAAGCTTGACGAATCTAATATGTAGATTATAGTTCATTAGAACGCGTTTGAATTTATTTACACACGGCTTCATTAATTTTTCAGTGACTTATAAGAGATTCATTTGAATTTTAAAATGTATCATAATAATATTCATCAAGTACTTAAGGTCCACAAGTGCACTTTCCATTCCTTCACTCTCATAGTCCGATGTGACGGGAATCCGACACGACCGGAGAGAGATCAGGCGCAGGACCGACGGCTTAACGTGCTCTCCGAGGCACGGGGGTGGATCACACCGCCAACTTCCCAACTTCGGGCAAATATTGAGAAAATCTTAACAGCAAACTCTATATTGATTTTTGAAATGGCCCGACCCGGGACTTGAACCAGGAGAGTGAATGCAGGGAATATGCACGCCTTTATGAATAGCCAGATGGTGTCTCAAAGGGCCAGACTAGCTGTGTATGCAGGAGTGTTGGTACCAACACTTATGTATGCTAGTGAAAGTTGGGTATGGCAGAAGAATCACATAAGTAAAATAAGTGCGGGAGAGATGAGAGCGTTGAGAAGTATTAGTGGATTGAAACTGAGTGACAAAGTAAGAAATGATGTGATAAGAGAACGTTGTGGTATAAAAGATGATGTAGTGACTAAAATTGAGAAAGTTATGCTTAGATAGTTTAGGCACGAAGAGAGAATGAATGAAAGGAGACTGAAAAAAAGTATTTATGAGTCAAGAGTGAATGCGAAAGTTGGAAGGGGAATACCAAGGCGAACGTTCCTAGACCAAATCCAGGACATTTCAAATAAGGGCCAGGTGAAGAGTACTCTAAACCGACGAACTTGTATGAAAGGTTTAATGAGAATGAAAGAAGCGAAGGAGATATGCAAGGATCGTGGCAAGTGGAAGGACGTGGTCTCTGCCTTCCTCTATGGGAATCAGGCCTGTATGTATGTATGAAGAAGATTTTTATATCTATCAAAGAGGATTATACCAACATTTCTTGCCTTGTTTTTTTTTATAGTTATGGCTGACAAACGAGCTGGCGGGTCACCTGATGTTAAGTGATCACCGCCGCCCATGGGCACCTGCAGCACCATAGGTACCACTGATGCGTTGCCGGCCTAATAAGTGGGAGTTGATTCGCCTCTTAAACACATCTACCTCATAGCCTTGCGGGAATACCGTTGTCGGGAGTTCGTTCCACATTTTACAAGTCCGTGGGAAAAAAGATCGTCGGTATCTAAGTGTGGTGTGAAGGCCATGCATCCAGGTTATATGGATGAAATTTATCGGTCCGTCGAATTGGCCGATCGTAAAACCGTGACTTGTTATATGTCAGAGGGGTGAGGCAGCATTTACGATAAAACCTCTCACGTGGTTTGACTTATTCCGACCCTTACAACAATTGTCTTTATATTTCAACCAATTTATACATAACCAAGATAAATTATATATTTAAAGGTATAGTATAAATGGCTCTATCTATTAATGAAAACCTCATTTAAATCCGTTTAGTAGTTATTAAGTCAGTCACAAACAGACACGGCTGAGGATTTTGTGTTATTACATGGAAATCCACATTTAGTGAACGTCTGTCATACAGAGTATACTTCTGAAGAGAGGGAATTTAGTTTTATAAAACCATTTCCGCATTATTGCCTATATAGTGGGAATGGTTTGGAGTACATTGAATGGCTGTATTCAAAGTCTATAATGGTTACATGGTAGGTAGATACATTTGTATATATAAATAGATTAGAAAAGAATTAGAATCTGAAAAAGTTATCGGTATCAATCTTCTTAGGCTTGCACTTCTAGCTGAGTGGTTGTGTTCGTGGATACACATATGTGATGGTGGCAGCTTTTGAGATTCCTAAATCTCTCTCTGTTGCTATCAAGATGCACTTTTTTATAAGGTCTGTCCATCTTGCGAGTGACCGTCCGCGAGAACGTTGACCATTTACCTATCCATGAACCACTAATCTTTCCAAGGAGCGTTCATTCCTAGTGATATGACAAAATATTGCCAGAATTATATATCTTTAGCTCCTTTGGGGTCGAAACGTTGATGAGCAGTCCACTTTATTTTAAAAAAATCGCTTATCATAATCGCTATCAATTCATATCGAATCATTAAAAAAATATCATCATGATGACTACTAAAGCAACAAGACTGACATCGAATTGCAACAAATTTAATAAAAATCACTATTCAAATATTTTGCATCTATTAGTTCTCAACATGAATCATAAATAGGTTTAAATTGCCCAATAAATTGTTCTTAAGGAGCCCAATTGAATGTTTTAGTGAATATTATTTTGATCATCAAAGCCGTAGTTCCCAATTAGAAGAGCAAATAAAGCGCAAGAGGATATCCATTTCAGTGCTTTGTGTGATCTAAGTGGCTATTAACGGACGCCTGGACTCCTGTATGTATTTGCTCAATGGTGCTGTAGGTTTAGAATGCTTTAAAAGCTTATTACTATTGTGCACATTTACGACATAAATTGGCTGTTTAAAATGAGTGAAATATTGTATATCTATACGACTGTTATAGTATGTGGTCGATTAACTGTCTATTTTAAAATGATAGGCTAATCTACTATAAAACAATGTTTATTTAAACGAGCGTCACATAGTTGAGCGTGACTTTCCCAGTCTCATAAAATAAAGCACACAATAAGCCCAAAGAACTTGTCAACTTAAAAACTGCTTAGTATACTAAAGTTTCTTGAATATTCTCTTTCTTCACGTTAGCAGTTACTTCGGCTACTAAACTGCCTCTTTTACCGTAAATACCTTTCAAGCCACTTATGATAACAGCTCTGACATTAAGGAAAGCTAGCTCCTGTGGGAAGTAAACTGAAAAAAAGGATCTTTAAAGGGGCTATAATAATAAATAACTTCCTCTAACGACATGGAAACAGTCCAAATGGTCTGGATTTTGAATCGATTGTTTGGGTAACGCAGTTGTCTTCGGGTTTCCTTCGCCGACTGTCTTTAGCATTTAAATTATTACCAAAGTTGAATATAAATCTTATTAACTGCGCGATCGTATGGGATTTTCTCCTTAGTTTATTTTCATGCCAGGAAATTTATGAGCTTATAGAAAATTGTTTCTACCTGTCTCCTTTATAAACTTTGAAATCATCCAACCGATATGCTCGGGACCCCTTTCATAAAAAAGATAATACGAAGTTACTCCATTCGCAAGGTAGACAGACTAAGGACGAAATTTCTCATATTTCCACGGGATCTGGTATTTTTTCCGGTAAGTTTTGAATAACAGAAAAATGTTATGTGAATATGTGTCTATTTGTAGTGGAAAAAGTTAAAAGATCAAAAAGAATATCTAAATTTGTAACGATTTTTCAAGTGGCTGTATATTTTTAAAAAATATGATTCGAAGTAAAATAAGAAGCAATTTGAAGCTTAAAAATCCTAATTTTAAGAAGTTGTAATTTTCTTTTTCAATTTAAAAATCTATCCAATAAATAATAAGATCTCATAGTTAGAAACTTCAAGCTTCAAATTGCTTGTTATTTTACTCTAATACTGTTATTTTTAAAAAAGATACAACCATTTGAAAAATTGTAAATAATTAAAACATTTTTTGCTCTTTTATTTTATTTCGCTAGTGTATATAACGATTATAATAAACAATTACAAAATGCTGTGAAAGCGCACTTGTATAAAAAAATTATTTTATTTTATTAGCATATTAACAGCATATACCTTTATTTATTGCTTATTTAGTTAAGGACCGATTATTTCAAATGATGTTTCATTGAGGCTATAGATACTAGAATTAGGTTTTGTGGTAACATAAAAAATGACATGACATAAAAGGAAATAGTAACGAAATTTCACTGTTTTAAAATTTTTAATGTAATATTTTAGCGTATTGGCTATTAATTTCAATCCCCTTGACTCCTCTTTTACAAGACATCGTGTGGGTTTACTTTATTTACATAATGAATACTTATCACGCGATCGTTGCTATTTGTTTATACTGTTCATATAAAAAATTTAAATAAATCCTGCCGCCTATTTGCTTTTTAAAAGGGCAGTATCTAAAATTTAATTTCTATCACTAATATTGTCATTTGAAATACAGCAACATAAAGTTGCTAATTTACTATAATATTAAAAAAAAAAATTTAAATCGTTCTATAATTTGACGAATTATTTAGTCGATAAACTAAAGCGAGAGTGAATGAATCGAATGGAACTGCTCTAATCGAAATAAAATAAATTAATGTTAATAATGTTAATGTTGCAATGGTGATGGTAAAAAAAAGGGATACGCGACTGAGCTTGTTGTGGTCTCTTCTCAGGACAGTCACTTGATCATATTTAATACAAGAAATAATAACCAAACTTGTTATGCCGCATTTGAGGTTCAGTCGTCAGTCAATCATTTGTCGGTGTGAGTATTTTTATTTTTCATGACATACCGCATTCAGTTTTGGATTTGCCTCTACATCATTTCAAGAAATATATCAAAACATTCTTTAAAAAGACATGTTATAATGTTTGGACTTTATTCCAGTTTCACTCAGAAGCAAAATATTACATATTGTAACCTACAAAACTATATTTAAAAGAGTAGCCGCTGAATATCTTGCCGAATTTTACTCAGCGGAATGAACTTTCCGAATCAGTGGACAAACTACTAACGTTTTAAAGATGCTTTTAGCCTACTAAGAATATTTTGATTGATCAGTGGAAAATTGTGTAGAAAAACCTATATATAAGTATTAAAATTACTGCGATTCCCGGCAGGATAAATTTAGGAAATTGTATTTTATTTAAGTGTGGGTGCCCTCGTCCGTATTTAGTTTTATATATCTTCTAAATATACGTATATATTTCACATCATCCTTTTCTTAACAGTTGGACACATATTGATGATATTTTTGTTGCCATACTGACATTTAAACTCTCTGAATGATTTAGATTTGCAATTGAACCTGGTAAGTGATGATGACGATAAAGTATCTACAGTTTTTTTACACATTTCGACTACCAAATCCATTATATAATATAATAAACTTATATATCTTGATCTCTTGACAAATGTCCATTCTTATGATAATAAAATTTAAAACTATTATGATAAGCCTAATTCAGTAAAGAATATTTTGAAAATAATACTAGACTCCGTCAAATTTTGTTTAAACAAGAACCATTAAAACAATATTTAAATGATAATAAGCTGACATAACAATAACAACGTAAATAAACTCACAACAACCAATTTAGACAGCAGACTTTGCCAACTCAGGTTTTACGAACAATGCAAATTGAGAAATTAAACTAAATCTCGCTTAAGCTAAAATATATTCCAATTACGTTTGAAGAAAAAATACCAGAAGTAAACTCGAAATAAGATTCCACGGTTGGACATTGGTCTTATTACTTAAAACACTCTCTCAGATATGGACATAGTAAAATAAGTAGCAGCCTAATCACGCCCCACTGCTGGACACAGGCTTCTTCGTTTGCTGAAGAGAAGGTTTTTAGAAGATAAACCCACCACGTTACTCCAAACGGTTTGGCATACCCCAGAATAAAAGCCATGATGGCCTAGTGGTGAGAAGCGTGGATTCTACCCTCGTTTAAATAAATCGCGGGTTTGAATCCAGCAGACACCTTTAAGTATCACTTTATGAAAGTGAAACTTTCGTGCTTGTCTTATATTCATAAAGTTTCAATTGTTGTTATTTCCCAAAAACATTGTGAGGAAATCTGAGTATCCAGGTTGAAATTCTGGGTTATATGTCACATACTAACCCACAGTAAGGCAACGTGATAGGTCTATGCTCTAAAACCCTACTTCCTGTGAGTTTGAAGACCTGTGCCCAGCAGTGGTTTGTTAGTAGGATCTATTTTCATTCACTTAAGATTTACACCCAGGATGTTATGCAGTTTTATTCACGATATTTTCCTTCCACGGAAAGGACAAACTATTATGGACAATAAAGCGAAACTTAAAGGACCTGCCCTGAATTTCACCCTGTACCTTTTCTCAACAAAAACCATCATCACTAAAACCATCATTATAAGGGACAAAGTCATAATTAAATCCAGAGGTTCATTTGACTCTCTAATCTAAGAAGATATCGACATGCTTTTATAAACAAGTTCTCAAGTCAGAGCAAAATATAAAGTAATTCATTCTTCCAATGATATTTTGTCGTCGTAGTAATCCTTCTCTTTATGATAAAGCCTAAATTAATTAAAGCCTTTGGATTTAATAAGAGACATCTCTAAGACGTCTTCCGAGAGTTAATTATAGAAACATACCTCGTTACCTTAAAATGGCTTGTTAGATAAAGAATTATAACATAGAAATATATGAGCAATCTTTTATTCTCCACACATACAATATAGAAACTAGGTTTCAACATAAAACATTATTTTTATTGGACCAATCCGAAATCAAATCCATGACTTCATGATTTATAACGTCTAAAGCCTATAAACTTATTTTACGTAGAATTAAAATTCTACATAGACATAATTATCAATTTAAATGGCTGTTTATTATACAATAGCATATTATAAATTATTATATAACTTAAGTTTACAATTAACCATGATAACATCATATCGAACCTTAACTTTAATACAGACAAAATAAAAGTAACTAAAATGCGCCATTAGAAGCAAATAGATGGGTGCCCATAAGGCTGGCAGCGTTACCTCTTTGGACAGTGATACTTAAACGTTGTTCGAAGTACCAGCCGGCCTTAGGGTCACGGGTGAGATCAACTAAGTGAGATGAAATTTCTTTCGAAAAGCTTTCAGCCTCAGGACCCCACGGTCTCAATGTCTCCACGCAAATAGGTACAATTATGTATTCTAAAGCAAGGCTCTCATATTTGCGCCTTTTGGCGTTTTCAGCTAATGACGCCGCCGCTCCCGCTGATTTGGAGGTAGTGTGAGATGGTGCAAGCGTATCAACACATGTAATATCCCATGACCTTCCTTCTTTGCAATGGCTGTTCATACTTAAAAATTTCAGTTTTATACAATGGTTATGATATACACGTTAACTGGACTTTCACTAGCAGATGGCTGGAATAGATGACGAAACTGGGAGTGCCACAGGGTTCTATATTAGGACCTTTTCTATTCCCCATTTACATTATTGACCTTCCTTACGTTAAGGGCGATTATGGGATAGTTTTTTTTGCTGATGATACTTCACTACTATTTAAGGTTAACCGACAACAAACAAATAATGACAACGTTATCAACTCTATATAATAGTACAATGGTTGAAAGCTAATAATTTATTACTCAATGAAAAGAAACAGAATTAAGTTTATTTTGCCTCATGTTTAAGAAAAAAAACATAGTTAAACTTAATAATGCCGAAATAAATCTGGTAGTAGTTTTCTTACGAATAACGCTGGGTAATATACGGAATCACATAGGTAATTATAGTTTTGAAATTTTTATAAGTTTTAAGAGCACAAACTTTTATAACATCGCAAAATGGCAGCGGTTTGGTATTAAATACTTTGTCAGAGATTAATATTAAACTGAAACCGAAATATGATAATTAAATAAATGTATTAAATTGTGATTATTTTCATATATACAATTCTTCTGCACGTGTGTATATGACTGATCTCCCCCTTAATGAATGGGCCGAGTTTGATGATTTTTTGTGTATATTCTGGATTCAAGAATGAAATTATATAACCTGTTTACCTCATACCCCCATCCCTATCCATATCTCTAGACCTGAAATCACTGATGAGCGATAAAGTGGCCTTATTGCACTATCAATTAAGTATGTTTCTGTGTTAATTATTTCATGTGATTTTTTTTTGTTGACAGTTAAGCGCTTGACTGTGATCTCACCTGATCGTAAGTGATGATACACTCTAAGATGGAAGCGCGCTAATCTGGGTAAATGGCGAAATACCCCTTACGGTTTCTACGCAGCATCGTATCGGAAACACAAATCTCTTTGTTTTGGCGGGGCGTCTTTGCTGGTAGGGTAGTAACTAGGCATGGCCGAAGCCTCCCACCAGACCAGACTCAGACAAATTAGAAATTTCTAAATTCGCCCTATAGGGGATCGAACCCAGGGCCTCTACTAGCAAGGCACCACTGCGCCAGCGAAGCCGTAGAAATCGTCATGTTTGTGGTGTATTCTATCTATCTATAATTATTTATATAAGAAATATTTATATTTCGAGAGAATCAGCAGGGACACAGATATCTCCACTAGGAACAGCTATATTTATATATTGACGATTGATTTGAAATTTAACATATCGACTCCTTTCGCGATGTAGATGCTCATTAACAATAGATTTGCTTACAGAATAGGGAACTACCCGAGTGATATGGCATAGGACAGTTAGTTATACACTTAAAAAAAGTAGAATATAAATAAAACACCATTTGTAAAATATTTTATTTCAAAGATTTATAAAAATGTGTTCCTTCTCTTTTGAATATTGATAAATAAACTTAAGCTCATTACTCTAAAGAAACATTACATTATTAATGTATTATATATAATGTACTTTTATAGATTTGATATTGAATTTTACCAACGAACGTTTTGTATTTTTATATGAGCCCCTTTGCATTTTAAGAATATTAAATACAAAATTTAATTAACAACATATCTTCGATTAAATGTGACAATAATATTTCAAAATTTTACAAACAAGACACCAAAAATGAGTTGTATAAAAAAATTACAGTCAATTCCTATAGAAAGCCAATTTTAAACCTTTTACGTCCACTTTCAATAAATCTCTTTGAAAAAAATAGTCTTAAAGTGCACACTACAAAAGTTCACATGTCAGAAGTGAAACTTCTTTAGCAAACTAGTTTTTAAATCTTGTTGACTTAGAGGGAGTGAAAAAGGAATTTAATGTAATTATTTGCCATTAAAACATTAAAAGTGTCGAAATATAATTTATCGAAATCTCAAATGACGAATTGTAAATAAAAATGCCACGTTATTTTTGATATTAAAAATGATTAATTAAATTTTGTTTATCAATTTAAAATTTAAAAAGGAGAATTCGTGAAATATGAGAAATAGTATATTAAACTATTAAATGACGAGTGGAAAATTAAAATAATTTGCATAAAAACGCTGCACATCATCATGATGCTAATCACGCGTTTCATCCGTAAAAATATTACCCTCGTCCATGTAAAGAAGTTTCACTTCAAAAATCTAACAGACTTAACCATTTTGCTGAGTCTGGCGTATTATTACGTCTTGCTTAATACGTCTGGCGTATTAATTAGTTTAAGTCGCACTCATTTAGAGAGTGGACAGTTACACAGTCACTTTTCGTATAGGGGAGATTTTGAACACAATACAAACTCATAATACATAAGTGTCTCATGTGCTAGTAAATATAAGCATGGCAACACAATAAAACCTAAACACAATACAAGTAGGTAGCAGCCCATTAACGTCCCACTGCTGGGCACACTCACTCCTCACTCCGAAGAGCGAGAGTTTTTAGAGCATAGACTCACCACGCTGCTCCACTGCGGACAGTACACAAGTATATATAGTATAGTACACAAGTGCAATCTCTATTCCTTCACTTTCATAGTCCGGTGAGACGGGAGTCCGATACGACCGGAGAGAGATCAGGCGCAGGACCGACGGGTTAACGTGCACTCCGAGGCACGAGGGTGGATCACACCGCCAACTTCCCACCTTCGGCCATATCTTGAGAAAATCTTAATAGAAAACTCAATATCGATTTTTGTATTGGCCCGACCCGGGACTCGATGCTAGGACCTCATGTTTGTAGTCGAACATGCTAAGCACTAGACCAATGAGGCAGTCGCAAACACAATACTATAAAAAATATTCTTTATTCAAGTAGGCTTAAGAAGCACTTTTGAATCGTCAGTAGTCAGTCCGTTGGTAACAAATCTACCACCGGTTCGGAAAGTTGAATCCACTGCAATAAACCGGCAAGAAACTCAACGGTTACTGTTTTAACTATAGTATTTGTACGTCACAATGCGTTTAGCTTTTATGCCCGACTGGAATCAAGTCCAAACATCTTTGTTGCTTAAATGATCTTCAACATTATAATATGCCTTTTGTAATAGGACGTTTTTAACATGTTTCTTAAAACTAAGTGAGGGCAAACCTAAAAGTAATTCGGGTATCAAGCTGATAAATGATTTCTTTCTCTTTCTAGATGAATGATAACCTTTTTCTTGACATATATTAAAGTTATATAAAACATAATCTCTCAATTGTAATAGGCTCAATACGGCAAAAATTTTCCAACCTTTTTTTAAAACTTAATATAGGGCGTTGCAAGTTTATTTTTATTTCTCGGCCAACTCTTTTCTAGCCTTTTTGATGCTTAAAGGCTAACGCTTGATTATGATCTCTATTGATAGTAAATGAGGATGTATTCTAAGTTGGTAACGCGCAAGCCAAGTAAATCTTTTAACAGTTTCTACCCAGCAGCGTACACCAGGACAAAGACCTTATTTTTTCTAAAGATTTTTTGACTAAAGACTCGGGAGTGTAGGACTCACTGATCAGATAGAATATCTACTAAAACCCAGCGGTCCCACATGATCCTAAAGTGGGACACCAGCGGATCGCTTGCGCAATCCAATATGGTGTCCTGGATAAAGCCGAATCAAGAGTCAAAACTGTGGGACGAGGCGCGCAAATCCACGCCTTCTACCGCCCAACCTTCCGCGACGTATAGCAGGGGCATCAAGAGCAACCTCCCGCTCCCTCTCATGTGCCTCCTTTAGCGCGATGCCAGCCATGTCCTCCTGCATAACCACTGTTCCAGCAGAGTCGCCACACCTGCTATGGGGATCTCGAGATCCTCTCTCCATTTTGTTATCAGAGTCCTAAGACCTCCTATAAATTACAAAATAACCTTTCTAATTTTTGGCTTGTCGGATGTCAAACCCCGAATCTACAACTTGGGAACTATGAAATATAAGCTGGTACCTAAGCTCTATAAATTATATATATATATATTACTAACCACTGACAGCAAAAGAACGAATGTCATAGCTGGGTACAATATCTTTCAAAATCACAGAACCTTTTCTTTCTTTCTTTTCTTTCTTTTAACCTATGTGTTTAATATATGTAGGTAGATAAATATATATTGACAGTGACATTAAAAATGATTTTTATACTAGATTTATTATACCATACATACTTTTACGATAGATTGGGAAATAGACCCTTTCGTTAAGATTACTTTTATGCTTTTTGTATTGGTCATTAGTAATAGATAAATTGGGCAGTTTTACTGATCTTTTATGATACATTCCTGACGAAAATTTACAACTAACTGTGTAATAAATATCTCTGCCTTAATCATCAAGACCTTGCGATGCTCGTTCTCGCCTGTCTATCCCCACGTATATCAATGTTTTGGAAGCCTAGTGACACAATTCAATAATTTTACAGAAGAGCTTTTTGAATATTAATCAAAATTTTAGATCAATGAAAGACATTGGCATTCTTTGATGAAGCAGCTAGTCTTTCACCGATTTAAATATGGATAGTTATTTAGAAACACTTTATTGTACACAAACAAATACAGGAAATACAAAACTAAGATTATAAAAACTAAAGTTATTGCTGCAAGCAATCTCTTCCAGACAGCCTTTGAAAGAGTGGATGCTTATTGAAGAAATTAATTAATTATGGCTTTTTAATAATCTGGATACTGCTATGAATTTTACATTTAGAAATTTTGGATTGTCTGATCATCAAAACAGCGATATCGTAATAACATTATATTATAAGGGTGATATTATCACTAAAATTTATTTTTAAACACAGAGATTATAAATTCTTATAATAAAACAAATATTTACATCAGGAAAAGGAACTCACGTAAGGCTTTTGCATAATTTGATTACAGTGCCGCTTTGTTTAAGCTACGGATAATTGAATCGTGACCTTATTAATAGCATAATTTTTAAGTGATGACATTACTTAATATATAAAGTAATTAATTGACTTTACGTGCACAATACTACTTTAATTTCGTCTTTACAAGTACCAAAAAATAACTAGTTTTTAATGAATTTAGTTTTTAATGAATACTATGTGTATAGTAATAAATTTTCCAAGTTTATAAAGACAACCTGTTCAAAAATCTAACGACTTTATAACAAGTATTCATGTCTCACCTATTAAAGATAGTATAACAGGTGATAATGCTGAAATGCATGTAGTTTTGAATGTTAACGACTTTCATTTACAGTCGACATAAGATAATGGTTTTAAAAAGTAACATGAAATAAAAACACTTTTAATCCGGTTCCAAAAAAAAGAAGTTAAAATAGAAATAACAAAATTAAATTCAACTAATTACATAATAAAAACTTAAAATCAATAGTTTTGACATCAGCTTAAGCCCTATAACTGTTTATTTGAAACGTAGTCCCATGCCTTTGTTAACAAAATCTACTCAATCAATCCCGTAAAAGATCCTTTCTTCCACTATATATTAATATCACTTTGTATTATTCCTACTATTTCCGTAATATTTGATAAACATTCTTTAACTTCACAGGTGTTTTCCACTCCATTCTATTTGTCCATTTTAGAAACAGTAAGTTCTAGAGGTATCATCACCTCCTGCATCTCGCCGTCACCCGTAATAAAACTGTGCGTTTGTATAACCACTTAAACTTTTAGGACTAGTCATTAAATCTGTCTCTGCTGATCTATTACCAAACCTGGTATCCCTGGAATGTGTAGGAATATAGTCCACATTTCCATACATGCTAGCACCAGCAGTTGGATACACCGTATTTAAAGGCCTCATCGCTCTCAGAGTTGTTTTATTTGGTCCATCTTTGTAAAGAATCATATCTGGATGTACTGGATCGTAGAAAGTTCCAGATATATGACTGATGTCAACGTCATTATCCAAATCAGACACAGCATCATTAAAGACGTTTGGTGCTTCAGTAGAAAACATATTACCGTTCTTGGAGTTACTTGTTCTTTTTCTTTGTTTATAACAACATACAGCTGCGATTAAAGCAACAAATACGATCACCAATATACCAGCTATACATATATAAATTAGAAACTTTCCATTTGGCGACTTCTTTGACAAATCTGTAACAAAAATATTCATTTAAATGGATATCATCTGAAGAAGTTCTGAAGATGTCTTGAGTATTTCGTAGAGTTGGACTATTTTATAAATATCACCCAGGACTTAGAGGTTAATTAGAATTTGTAGGATTTTTTTTAACGGATAGAATCTTATCTTTCTGTACTTTTTCTGCATAAATTATTGTTTTTTTTTAGGGATTGAAGGTTTATTACTTTATTTCGTATGGCGATATTATTCGCATTTAAATATATGATTAGCATTGCACTGAACTGCAGCACCAACAATATAATATAGATACATTTGAAACCAAATTAGAACTTAATCATCGAATTTAATAATTACATACAAATAATGCATATGGCTAACCACATCGCACCTAAAATTGAACTATACACAAAAGGATAATATTCCATTTTCACATTCGCCTGTGTTTTATATTAATGACACGATAAATCTAACAATATAATTTTTGTTTTACAGGTACGAGTAACATGGAAAATCCTTACTAATATTATAAATACAACAGCCTATCTTTCGATCTTTTACGCCAAATCTACAGAACCAATTTAAATGGAATTTGGTACACTGCTAGTCTAGTGCCTAAAGAAGAACATAGGCTGCTTTTAATGCAAAAAAGGGTTGTGAGGCATTGATATGCAATCATTTTTGGAGATAGAAGCTTGAAACATATGTTTTAGGTTATCGATTCGATATAAGTAGATATGACATTCAGTTTTTAAAAGTTTTACCTTAAGATAAGAAGATATTCTAATTATATATTATTAGATATTATAATTATAAATTTTTCGCTGAGAAATGCTTTATGCACGCCGGATGAAGTGTAAACATCCGGGAGTGTGGGACTCGCTGGTCGTACCAGGATACCCACTAAAACCCAGCGGAACCCTCTTTCTTCATCCAGATGTTGGGGTCCAGATATCCATTCAGCTCTGGCGCACCGGATGAATCCGACTTAAGGGTTTAGTTTAGTTGAGGGAGAGCAGGCGAGCAAAATTGCGCCTTCTAGCGCCCTCCTTCCTCCGGCGAGAGGGAGTAGCGTCTGCCATAACCTCTCTTTACCTGTTTAGTGACTTCTTCTGCAAGATGACAGCCTCGCAGAAGGACGTCACTGCTCTCCAACTTGACTCATTGCCAATCATAGCGCCCACAATGCTGAAGAGTGAGAGGTCACTCCCAATCAGCGATGTCAAGATGTGACGCTGAGTTCCCCAAGCCTGACAATTTGCTACTGTGTGGTGCGCAGTGTCGACGGCAGCCCCACAATACATATGTGTATTATTTGTGAAACATTTCTAAATCAATTTACTCAAAAACAACATTAAATGCCGACGAAGTCGCGGGCACATTTATTCAATTTATCAAAGCAAATTTCGAGTATAAAACATAAAGTCATTTGTTAAATAATAATAGCTAACAGTAATTTTCAATAATAACCAATAAAACTAGTCGCTTACACTTCTTTTAGTCATATTAATTTTAAGCTGCGAGCAAAATAAGTTCAAAAACCAAATAAAGTTACAAAATAATTTGACTATACGGAAATCTATATCCAATATTAAAGTTTTATTAATTGATGTTAGAAATAAGCAATTATCGCCTTTTATCTCGAATTTCGTTTCATAATACGATTAGAAATCGTTGGCGAATCTTCCCAACCAAATAACAAATATGAGTAAGCGGTAAAGCCTCACAAGTCCTAAAATATTAAATTAAGCATAACAACCTTTAAATAATAATTCTAAATTATAATTGTACAAAAGATATGAAGTCCTAATTTCATTCCAAATGAAGATAATTGTGCCGACGATCTCAGTTAATTCAGTCCTAATTATTGCGTCGTACAAGAGCCGCAAACTCCTCCCTCATACCCTTTTATGTTAACTACCCTCTCCCTCTACGTAAAAGAAGATAATATAATTTTTTATATATAAATACTATGAGTTTTACCAAGCTCATGTTAAGCTATAGATATATGTATGTAATTATAGTATGTATGTAAATATTTATTAATGTAATATATATTGTCTTTTAACTTATAAACACCGCCTACATTATCTCTCTTTTCTTTGACGGTCTCCCTTTACGTTGGGTCGTCTGGAAGAGATCGCTAAATAGCGATAATACCGCCCATTGTACACTAGAATTACTTTAAGTTATTCTGGTTTTCACCAAAGTACACTATCTATCTATCTATATATCTATAGATAGATGTTGGGAGTTATTGAGCGTAATATTTATATATTTATTTATTAACTAGGTTTACCAAAAGATTATACACTATACTGTGCTTAAAAGAATAACAAATAAGCAAACAAATAATACATAACCGAGCATTTCGGCTTAGGGTCATTTGCTACAGACTGGTGCAGGTACTGACCGGACATGGGTGCTTCGGAAAGTTCCTGCACCAAATTGGCCGGGAGGAGTTACCAGCTTGTGAGATGTGAGGGGGAGCTATCGATTTAGAGCATCACACTGTGGCAGATTGTGTAGCCTGGGGACTTCAGCATCTCCATCTGGTGGCGCTAATCGGCGACGACCTCCAGTGAAAGATGGTAGGCGGAAGTGGCCTTCTGTTGCAAGACTGTAGTCTCGCTGGAGCAAGCCCATGAGAGAGAGAGGGAAAATGCAATAGACGCTCCCTCTTATCGCCGAAAGAGGCGCACCTCCCACCTCCCTGAATCGTCCGTCGGACTCATCCAGGACACCAGGGTAAAATACGAAAGCTAATGCCTAATCACTAAAGGATGAAAAGGGTTCCGCTGGGTTTTAGTGGGTATTGCGAAATCTCCCATCGTCGAGTCCCACATTCCTGGCTGATCACCGGTAGAGGTTAGTGCGTAAATTGCGTTTCCTAACGACAAAAGAAAGAATTTTCGTTTCAAAAATCACAAGGTCACATATCTTACCTCCATATTGTTGTCCGTTCAAATTGCTAGTCGTATGTGTGGGCGTATCTTTTTTATTTTCGCCTGAAGTCTTAAATTTGACGCCTGTATCTTAAAAAAATAGAAAAACAAGGTAAAAACATATCAAATACGCTTAGTGTAAATTAGGTCTCATGTTTTTAGATTAGCGCAATAAATCCTTTATGTCTTTATATGAAATTTATAATATTTAATGTCGACTTGAGGAACAGACATAACTTTTATTTTATTGTAATGTACTTATTGTCACATTAATTGTGAGGCATTAGAGCTTAAACTAAAATTACTGCAATCTAATCCTCTCTTTATCTTATATATGTAAGCCCTTTTTCTTTACTTCCAAGTATAAACATGTCATATACGTATACACACATATATATATATATATATATACTTACATACTAGTTTATATATATATATATATATATATATATATATATATATATATAAACTTCACAGTACAGACCATATTTTATACCGATTTTGATGATTAAAAAACAAATTAAATAGTCAATTCAATCTGGAATTCTCCAAATTTCCACTAGATCAGAAACTTCACAGAAATGACTATATTATACACCGATTTTGATGATTAAAAATCAAATTCAATTTGTAATTCAATTTGGAATTCTCCAAATTCCCAATAGATCAGAAACTTCATAGATGAGACAATATTTTACACAGATTTTGATGATTAAAAATCAAATTAAATTGTCAATTCAATCTGGAAATCCCCAAATCCTCCCTAGATCAGAAACTTCACAGAAACGACCATATTTTATATCGGTATACTGTACCTGGAGTATCAAAATGTTCTTCAGTATTGATATCGTATGGCGATGTTTTGTCCTCTTCAGATGGATTCTCATACCGCTCTGTGAGGACTCCAAGAGGAACTGTAGATTAATATAAAATTATACCCAAGGTTACTACAGTTTTGGTGCTATTGGTACAGTTTACGCATCACTATTTAATTGAAAAAAATTAAATATCAACCATTAATGCTAATAAAGATAATTAAAACTCAAATGGTTCAATAGGTACGTAAATTTTAATTAAAAATCATAAGTACGAATCCTGAGAAGACGTGCTTAGTATTTTTTCTAAAATATATGTGCCTAATTGTTTTTGAAATTTAATCATGGTGCTTTGTAGTTAATAAAAACAACGTGAGAAAGCCTGGATATCTTTTAAATGTGTTGCCAGCCAACCAGCAGTAGTGGGTATATGCTCTAATAATCTTCTCTCCTAAAAAGGCCTTTGCCCGGCAGTGGGACGTTAACAGCCAGCTATTGCTGTTTTATTTAAACTGCAATACGTAATATATATGTAATTACGATCTCTATATACTTGCAGTTACATATTTGCAAGACAAATTGTAAATATCGTTCAAATATGTCGTTTGTATTAACATTACAAACAGATGAGTTTTTAATAATATGATAAAGCTAAAAATTGATTTGTTGATCTTAGTAACTACTTCAGAAGAAGAAGAAAAATTCTTTCAGTGATTGATAGACCAATCATTAAGGAAGGATATCTATATAGAAGGTACGACTAAGAGTTAGTTGCTAAAACTAGGAAAACTTAATCCATTTGATAGTCTTTAAACAACTTTTATGTATGACGGAAATGTTGAAGTAAAAAAGATTTTAAATGATCCACTATAACCTTATTTTTGGTACACAAATTTTTCACTTTATTTTATCTGAACCAGATTAAATTGTGCATGTTACTTTGCACAAAATACATAGTTTCGAAGTACTGTTAGTGCCTATAAGAGATACTACCATCATTGGTTTTTAAAGTAAAAATATGTAAAGTGATATTGAAAGTAGAGTGTATGCAGGAAATATGGTAAATGGTGATCTACACGCCATATTAAATAGCCAGATGGTGTCTCAAAGGGCCAGACTGGCTGTCCACGGAGGAGTGCTGGTGCTAATAACTATATATGGTAGTGAAAGTTGGGTATGGCAGATGAGAGCTCGAGAAGTATGAGTGGATTAAAACTGAGTGACAAAGTAAGAAATAGTGTGATAAGAGAACGTTGTGGAAGAATAGAAGTGGTTACTAAAATTGAGAAAGGTATTCTGAGATGGTTTGGGCACGTAGAGAAAATGGATGAAAGGAGACTAACAAAAAGGATTTACGAGTCAAGAGTGAATGGGAAAGTTGGAAGGGAAAGACCAACGCAAACGTTTCTGAATCAAATCCAGGACATTTTAAATAAGGTACTCTAAACCAACGAACTTGTTTGAAAGGTTTAATGAGAATTAAAGAAGCGACAGAGATAGGCAAGGATCGTGACAAGTGAAACGACGTGGTCACTGCCTTCCCCTATGGGAATCAGGTGTGATGCTATGTTATGTAATGACTTTTCAACGATATGTACTTGTAATAAATTAAATCTTACCACATGTATATAGGATTTTCAGGTACGCCCTGGTCTCCGGCCTGCAAGAAGAGCTGAACGTGTCTCTGTCTGCGACAATCTGACACCTTTGTTTCCCGTGACATATCTGCATTGTTGTCTCCAGGGCATACGTGGCTGAACATGCTAAATAAATTGTAAATATTGATTTATCGATTACATACTGAATCAATTTGAAATGTATGTAGAAATATATATATATATGGTATCTATCTCAGTTACATATATAAATAACGTAATTGTTGGATGCTATAAAGAAATCAAAATACTTGACTGTAATCTCAGATGATTGTAAGCGATGTTGCAGATTGTAATACAGAAACATGTGGTTATTAAAAGTAAGTAAGTAAGTAGCAGCCCATTAACGTCCCACTGCTGGGCACAGGACCTCCTCACTCCGAAGAGAGAGGGTTTTTAGAGCATAGACGACCCACCACGCTGCTCCACTGCGGATTGACAGGCATACACAAATGCACTCTCTATTCCTTCACTCTCATAGTCCGATGTGACGATATCCGACACCGCCGGAGAGAGATCGGACGCAAGACCGACGGCTTAACGTGCTCTTCGAGGCACGGGGGTGGATTACACCGCCAACTTCCCAACTTCGGGCAAATATTGAGAAAATCTTAATAGAAAACTCAATATTGATTTTTGAATTGGCCCGACCCTGGACTCGAACCCAGGACCTCATGTCTGTAGTCGAACATGCTAACGACTAGAACAATGAGGCAGTGTGGTTATTATATGTAATTAAATAGTTTTAGTTATCGGGATGAAGAGACGACAAGAAAAATTACATAATACTGATAGTTAAAGGAAACATGGCAGACAAACTATACCTTGGAAAGTCAACCTAAACAAATCCTGATCCAGCATGAATACGTACAATAAAAAGCAGTCTACTTAGAAAAACTTTTGTGACTTTTAACGAAGAACAAGCTGTGGAAGTAAAACCCGTTGTTATTACAATACCTTTCATTGCTAAATAAATTAAGTTAAAATTCATTTTGTTAAAAAATGCACTGAATAGATTATGTGGTCATACACATCAAAAATAATAATGAAATAGATGTTTTTCGTGACTCCAGCTTGTTTCCTAAAGAAAGCTATCGTCTAGCCAATAAGCAAAGTTTTTTTACTTTTTCGTTCATTATTTGTTTACTGTTTACTATATTATTTTATTTATAACTATTATATAAGCTTTCCATGTAGATTTCACCTTTGATTAGGATATCATTAAGCAAGAAACCAACCATGAATTTTATTATTTGATTTACATTCTTGATTCAGTTGACACTTTGGTATATTGTATATATCACTAGCTTGTAACTGCGGTATCACTTGCTCTAGTTTAAAATACCAAGGGGATATGAAGAAACATCACAATTATACTCTTTGATATAACCATCTATTATTAATCATTACATATAACATTTTACTTAGTATCATACCTTAACGTATGTGTAATGTAAATTACAAATTCTTTCATTTATTGAATGTAATTTAATTAAATTAGCGCTGCATAAAGTCTTTGTTCCCTTGCTAATAATGAATAAAGGATAGTGAAAACTTTAAAGTCGACTACAAAAGACCTCCAGTAATTCGATAGAAGCTTCCCAGAAACATAATTAATACTTAGTTGTACAATAGTATTTTCATAGTCTGAAATTAATTAATCATAATACAGCTTCTGTACTCAATAGTTTTAAACTGCCTCATTGTCGTCAGTTTATTTATAAAATTAAATAAGTTTATAAAATCGATAGTGAGTTTCCTGTTTGGAAATTCCCAGTATTTCTTCGAAGCTAGAAAGTTGGTGGAGTGCTCCACCCCCTTGCCTCGGAGAGCACTTTAAGCTGTCGGTCCTGCACCCGATCTTTCTCCGGTCGTGTCAGACTGCGTTCACATCGGGCTATAAGAGTGAAGGAATAGAGAGAGCATTTGTGTACTATGGCTACCAATCCGCAGTGGGGCAGGGTGGTGAGTCTATACTCTAAATTCCCTATCTTTTATGAGTGAGGAGGCCTAGGCCCAGCATTGAAACATTAATGGGCTGCTTCTTACCTTACCTTTACCTTTATACTATTTTAAATGAAAACTATATCAATATAAATTGTATTAGATTTAACGTTAGTCTTATATTTCTTACTTATTCACCCTTGTTATGTCTCGTAATTTCGGGTTTTGTTATAAGGACATTCGAATTAATCGACAGTAAGTTGGACAACATATTTATTCATGCTTCATGCAGTTGAGCGCCAGGAGGGTTTCGTTAAGATGATACGACAGGTACCCTACCATGCCGGGGAAAACCAGCCCAGGGGAATTCAGAGGTTTAACATGGGTGCTTATAGTGTAGCTTGTATTGAACTTGTCCCGTGATCGGAAAAGCGTTTCGTAAGGCCCTTCCGCACGCCCTCACTTAACTTAGCACAATACTTTTAAAATAAACTAAAATGAATTCAACATCAAATAAAAGTCCAAAACTGCTATTCTTGTGAATAAGTCAACGGCGGTCAATTAAGTTTCTTTAAGTTGTACTTGACCGACCGTTTGTTCTGAAGGTCACTCGAAAAGTGCTTCAACATTTAAATATGACGTTAAATGTCAACTGAAAATATTAATAACTCAATTCAAAACAAATTTCGAAAATAGTATATTATAAATCTTACTCGATGTAACTCGTATTCGAAGATTATAATAGAATTAAATTTATAAGTATATTATATTTCTCATGTTTCTTTGATATTTCAATTTAATAGAAATCAGTGCAATATCTTTATATATAAAAGAGATATCCAGGTATCTATTGATTAATCACGACATCTCTAGAACCATAAGGCGTAGAGACTTCAAATTTGGTACGAATATTCCTTTTGCCGAGTAGAGGTCAGCTAAGAACGGATTTTATAAAATTCCACCCTCAAACGGCAGTGCGTATATGTTTCTTATTTGTAAAACAACTTGCCTAAATTAATGAAAATGCTATCAAAAAACATTCCACTCAAACGAAGTCGCGGGTTCAGCTAGTATTATATATAAGTGCCATTAAATAGTGTCACATATGTCAGCGAGTCTTAATAAATAAATAATTTAAAGGTCTATTAAATTAATGCCATTTGTTAGAGTGAAGACGGTTCAGAAATCATTTGTTGGTTTGAGCATACGCATTTTTAATATAATACCGAAATTAGTTTTGAATTATCCTCTAAATAATTTTAAGAAATATGTCGAAAATATCCTTTTACAAAAGACATATTATAATGTTGAAGATTATTTAAACGATAGAAGTATTTGCATTTAATTCCATTTGCACACATAAGCAAAATATTACACATTGTGACCTACAAAACTATATTTAATAGAGTAACTGATAAGTTGCTGGTTTTGTAATAACGGAGTCAACTTTCCGAAACGGTTGTAGTTTTTTAACAACTAACACTGTACTGACGATTCAAAAGCGCATATATATTTTGACACATCATAAACCTAACATATGTGATTAATCTAGATCAGGGCTGTACAAACCATGGCCCACGGCTTGAATTGTTGCGGTCCACTGTATTTTTTTCATCTTCTTTGCTTAAATACATCAATGACCAAATTATGTTTCTCGTGAAGAAACTCAGATGTTTTGGGTATGTATTCGATCACGATAATACTAATATTGACAGAATTGTTAAAGGCAAATTAATAAAAAAGTAGATAATAAAATAATGATACTTATTATACTGGTATACTAGGACCAGTGTTTCCTATAATTGAACTGAAACTGGTGTTGCTATATGGGTGTGAAACTTGGCAGGTCACCAAGGACATCTCGCGGCAAATCCAAGTCTGCGTCAACCTGTATTAGAGTCGCATCCTCGAAATCTACTAGCCCGAGGTAATATCTAAGGAAGATCTGCTAGAGAAATGCCATGAGACTTCGAACACCAGATCATACGGCGAAAGTGGAGATCGACCGACCATACGCTACGCCGGGATTCCAATCATATCCCCACGCAAGCTTTGGAATGGAATCCTCAAGGTAGAAGGAAGCGTGGTCGATCCAGACAGACTTGGCGCCGTGCCGTACTGGCAAAGGTGGGGAACATTGGAATGACTTGGAGCGAGATGAAGGGTGATGCTCAAGATCGTTCGCGATGGAAAATTACTATGGACGCCCTCTGCCCCACCTAAGGGATAAAGGACATAATCATCATCGTCGTCGTCGCTTCAACCGATGGACGCTGAACATAGGACTCCCGTAATGATGTCTACAAGGCCCGATCTTGCGCCGCCTGGCTCCAGCGGCTACCGGCGACCCTATTTAAGTCATCGGTCCACCTTGTGGGGGGTCTCCCTTCACTGCGCCGCCCGGTGCGGGGTCGCCACTCCAGCACCTTCGGGCCCCAACGTCCATCGGTCAAAAATGATCACAACAAGGCAAGACATTATACCTGTAGTTTATTTTTGTAAATATTTCGCGGCCCCCCAATGTATTTAGTCATTTTTGTTGGCCCTGGATCCCATCTAGTTTGGACAGCCCTGATCTAGTTCAATATACGTCCTGGAAGTTCCATGTTATATACCAGAGTCTTCAGTTACTTTTAAAACAGCACAGGTCTGAATAGCAATTTATCACGTACTCCAGACACCGCGTTAGTCAAAGTGATAAAAGCTTACTTCAAACTTATTACACGATTTTTTTTAACTCGGATTTAAAATTTATGCCTGAAATTAATTGCAGCGTTTCTTTTTAGACGTCATAAAAGTATTTACTATAAAAATATTCTCATTTACGTCTTTAACGAGTTTTACTTCGTAACGCGAAATTAGTCGACATTGCAATCAAGTAAAAATAATATTTAACATATAAAAGCAAAAGTAATTAATGCATGATTTTATATATAGTTCCACGATTAATTATAATCTGTATTAAAAGCAATATATGAATTCAAAGTATTTAACTACATCATGTATTTCAGGTACTTAAGCATCGACATTAAATACTTTGTTCTGTTTCTTTTCAAATGTACAAGTGATGTTACTTTGAAGTATTAAGAAATCCTAAAGAAGAAAATGATCCTAAGTATTTTGTTCTTACATAAACCCTACTTCAGATGGCATTTTGAGTCAAGTATATGTCTCTATAGATATATTGATATTTATGTATATAATATATATTGCGACTGCCTCATTGGTCAATTGGTTACCATGTTCGACTACAGACATGAGGTCCTGGGTTAGAGTCCCGGGTCGGGCCAATTCAAAAATCAAAATTGAGTTTTCTATTAAATCAATATTGAGTTATCGGGTATTAGCAATTTGCTTTGAGAGATTTATTTTCGAAAATAGATTGCATTGGAAAGGGAAATAGAGAGAACGTTGATAATTTCCATTGCCCTTCAAAGTGTTTGAAGAGCAATTATCATGCCTAAGGCTGTAACATTTTACATCTGCATTATAGAAGTTATATGTTATTAATGTATATAGACATTAGCAAAAGTGAAGAATCTAGTCTTCTTTTGAACTACATGAAATGAGTGTTAAAAAGTTGTAAGTAAGTATTTTAAATGACTGCCTCATTGGTCTAGTGGTTAGCATGTTCCACTATAGACATGAGGCCCTAGGTTCGAGTCCAAATTGACATCGATATTGAGTTTCCTAATAAAATTTTCTCAATATTTGCCCGAAGTTGGGAAGTTGGCGGCGTGATCCACCCCTGTGCCTCGGAGAGCACGTTAAGCCGTCGGTCCTGCGCCTGATCTCGCTACGGTTGTGTCGGATTCCCGTCACATCGGACTATGAGAGTGAAGGAATAGAGAGTGCACTTGTGTACTATACCTGCCAATACGTAGCGGTGTGGGTCTATGCTCTAAAAAACCCTCGCTCCTCGGAGTGAGGAGGCCTGTGCCCAGCAGTGGGACGTTAATGGGCTGCTACTTATTTACTATATATATTATATGTAGATATTTCATTAACAAATATCTTATATAGTATCTTAATATAAACAAACATTTATTTTTATATATTATATTTAAGTTTCTGGCGCTGTTCTGCCCTATTTTTTATTTTAGTCTACTTCTTAACATAATAAGGTTGTCTGGAAGAGATTGGTTGTTGCAATTATACCGCCTTTACACGCTTTAATACTATAATTATAGCATTTTTTTATTTTTATCTTGTGTGCAATAAAGTGTTCTCTCTCTCTCTCATCACAAAAATTTATTGGAATTTATTTTATTTGGGAAACAAATAGTTTCTTTATACAAAATTGTAAACTAAATAGACAATACATCAACCGGTAAAGGTTCCACTAAAAATAAAAATCATGAAGCTGAACTAAAATGAAAAAGGAAAACAAAAGAGAATGAAATAAATATTGTTACAATTAGAAACTAAAACATAGCGCAATTAGAAGAGTTTATTTTCTAGTTTGTCTATATTTGGACTGGTGGGAGGTTTCTTAAAACAAATATGATACCATGATATGCAGACACCATTAAAAGATATAATTGGTCAAATTTTATAGTTTTACCATCTTGGACTGCATCGTCATTTCCCACGTACACCCTGTCGAGTAGAGTCTGAAACCTTTGGTAGCGAAGTTACTATTCACATTAAGTCAAATTTTAAATGAAGCTTCCTTTACTGATATAAGTAACTGCTCATTGCAATGAAGCCTTACTTTTGGGTTCCCCGGAAACCAAAGACAGTGAGGAAGAGCTCGAAATCTAATCCTGACTCCCTAAGTCTACGAGCTATTCCTGACTCCCTGAGCTTCCACCCACCCGCTGAAAATTTTAAACTCAGTAGAACTATTATAAAAGTAGCCAGTATAAGAGATAAATTGCCTCTTAACAGACTAGCGCACTTCCATCTCAGATTGTATCATCATTTACCATCAGGTATGATCACTGTCAAGCGCTAATATGCCAACAATAAAAAAAACTACCAGCTAACATTACTTCGAACAAAAAATCAGATGAGATCATAATTAAAAGCTAACAACTTTTTTATTCTTGCTAGCGCTTGACTGTGATCACAGCTGATGGCAAGTGATGATAGAGTCTAAGACGGAAGCACTCTAATGTGGTATAAGACATTTTACCTCTTATGGTTTCTACACAACATCGCACCGGAACACAAGTATCTTGCTTGTCGGTACATCTTTGCTGGTAGCGTCGTAATATGCCAGGGCAAGAGGCTCCCACCAATCCAGACAAGCTAAATTAGCCCAAACTCGAACCTCTGCGTCAACAAGGTTGTCAAAACTTATGAGCAATTAAAAAAAATATTTAAAACTTACTGGTATCTAATACTCCAGAAGGTTGGTGACAGGTAACTGGAGACTCGTGTGCTGTGCGACCAAACTGGGCATCGAAAATTACCAGTCTTGAATAATCATTACATGTCAATTCGATAACATCTCCTTCACAAACTGTCCGACTATGAAACTCATCTAAAAAAGAAACAGTTCAGTTAATAGTCTGCTATTAATCCAAAAAACCTGCTGAGGACTCGATTACACGACCCTTTATCAAGAAAACACTTCTTGAGACTAACTGTTCCTGATGGTGTCACCCTTTGAGTTCCCGATGCAATGTAAATATGGGAAAATCCACAAGAACATAGACAAAATATATCATCACAATCGTTTTTGTGTGTCTTAAGGTGGATTCGAGAATATATTGACAACTTGATCCGATAAATAACGAATTTATCCAGTTCTCCACGAGATTATGAACCACGCGGGTAACACATCCCGGTACAGCTAGTATTCATTAAGCCATAATGAAAAGAGAGACTCTTAATAAAATGAATCTTATGGTCTTTTAAATACTGTGCTTTTCAGTAAAGGACAAAACTATGAAAAACTGCATATCCTGTGAGTGATTCAGGAATTCGTGTAGCCTGGCAGCTCACAGTGGAACAGCATGGTGGATATACTCGTATACTTTAAAAACCCTATCTCCTGTGAAGGACTGTGCCCTATAGTGGGATGTTAATAGGCTGCTACTCACCTTTTCTGTACTTTACCTATGGGGGTTTATATTTATAAACTTATACTAAACACCTAAACTTATAGGAAATCCGGCAAAAGTTTTACTGTTGTTATTGTTTAATATAATATTGCTTAATTTCTTGGAATTTTCCAATCTCAAATATTTGATATTGTTAATACATCCATCAGATAAGACTAAGACTCCACATAGCTATTTCGCAGATCATCGGGAACAAACGGACAGACAATACTTTAAAGTCAAGGTCAAAATATCTTTATTCAAGTAGGCCTATTACATCACTTTTGAATGGTCAAATATCGATTTTTCTATATATTGTTTAAATGAATGACCGATGATAAAATTAAAGAACGACTTACAAACTAAAGTTTCGAGGGTTCCTTCGCGCCCCGATCCGAGAAGAGCCCACAACAAACTCAGTCAGGTGTACGTTTTTTTTTGTCATCATCATTACAATATATATTCTTATTTTATTCTATATCTATATACATATAGAGCAATTCATTCACTCCCACGCTTTATTGTCTTTTAAGTATTCTTTCAAATTACAAAATGATTTCTCAGTTAGTTTTCTTTTAATAAAAGATTTAAATTTTTTAAGGGACATCTTTGTGACTACTTGAAACTTCTTGGTACTTTTTAAAATATTGGTTTCCTGTTGTTTTAAACATTGTATGGGCATTAATATTATATACTGTAACCCGCGTAAACCCGAATGCCTTTATTGTACAATAGTAACCTTTATATAAGTACTGTATATTCTATAATTTGAATTTAGTGAAAAGCTGTTAATTTGGAATTGGATAACTACACATCAATTTTATTGTTATTCAAAAATATAGCTTCAGTAGTTACTAAGAATAGTAAAAAATAATATGTAGTCATTGAATGTCCCTTTTCCTTAAAAAAGGGTATTCCCCTTAAGTCTATAAAATCTTTTATCATTTCCTAAAAGCCTTCAAGGGTCGATTATATGTGATTCAATCTCTCCAATATACAAAAACATGAAAGGCCCTTTATAGGAGTTCATTTGCTTCCCCTTTTCCGTTTTATTGATGAAAATGATCTATCATACACTAGCCTCTCTAACGGGCCCTTAAAATGCAATCGTAAATAACGAAAAGTAATGATTCAAATATTATAAAACTTGTTGGTCTCTATTTCCCGATTCAGAGTAAATATGGGAAAATCCGTAAGGGGTTTTATATCGTTATCATTATAATATCAAATTTAATAAGTGAGAGAGTTTTTAAGTGTTAGCTAAAATCAAGCTTTTACTACTTGCAAATATGTAAGTACAGCAATTTGCTGAACTAAACTCCATTAAAGATTGTACCTCTATATTTATTCTTTATGTGTATTTCTAAAATTTATAATCCTCATCTTTTATAATCAGAATTAACGTCTTTTCCTTCTTATATTTCTTCCAAGAGTCACTGAGTTTCAATCCACTTATACTTCTTAACGCTCTCATCTCTACTGCATTTATATTACTTTTGTGATTCTTCTGCCATACCAAACTTTCACTACAATACATTGGCACAAATACTCCTCTATGCACAGCCAGTCTGGCTCTTTGAGACACCATCTGGTTATTCATAAAGAAGTGGAGAGCACCATTTACCATATTCCCTGCATCCACTTTCCTTTCAATATCACTTTCACATGTTCCATCTTTTGTGAATTTAAATCCCAAATATACAAATTCTTTCACATCTTCCACTTGTTCCCTCCCATCTATCAAAATATTGCAATTCATCATAAATTCATCTCTTTCAAAAAGCATAACTTTCGTTTTGTTTACTTTCACTTTTATCCTTTACGTTTTCAAAGCTTCATTTATAACATTTACCATCTCCTGTAGTAAAGAGCAGGTGATGGAAGTATCACTTGATCATTAGTATAGAGTAAACATTTGATGAGTAATTCATTCATTCTTAACCCATACATACTTTCTTTTAAATCTGTCAAATAGTTATTCATGAATAGGTTGAACAGCCTTGGTGACGCAACAAATCCTTGTCGGAAAAAATTTACCGTACCTTAAAAGATTATATATAGAAACTTCATATAGGTAACTTCTGAACGATTCTATAGTGCTATTACATACAGATAATAGTAAAGCATTCACTAGACATTGATTTTACGATGGTCAGTAGTTAGGGGCAGTTAAAGTGTAGCGATGTGATTTATGCGGGGTTATTAAATTCTGGATAGGGGTTGCTGCCCCGGGCGCGGTGTAAGGTGGGGCAAGGTGCGGCCCTCATTACGTGTTATAAAGCAAACGGGCGTTTTAAAAGTGCTGTTTAGCTGCGTTTTTGTATCATCTGAATGGGATTTTAAAATTTCATAAAATTACATAACATTTTAGAGACTGTGAAACCTTTAAAAAATGTAACCCTCCGTTGAAAAGGTGACGATGTTTTCAACTTATTTGTGTAATTTTTCTGCAACTGCTATCTAAAACTATATTATTTTGTAAAGGAATGTTTAATTTTAAACTGGCATAAGCTATAAACCTGATGGAAACATATCAATAAAAAATAAAGAGTCAATTCTCATTTAAGACATTATGACGTGTTTGTAATTTCGTCGATTATATCACCTCATTTAACAACCTAAAAATTATATCATTAGTACAGAACGTAGTACGTTATCAAATTATTTATCTTTGAAGCACTATCTTATAAAATAAAATATCTTATACTTTGCTCTTTATAGGAAGGAGCTATCGATATGCGTTATTTACTTTAGCTATAAAGACTATTTTAAACAATAACGTACTTAAATTAATGGTTAACCTATATAAGAATAAGTTTAACTTTAGTCCATTTTTGTAATAAGGCCCATAAACTTAAAAACTATCGTATATTATACTATGATTAGACAAAGCCTTAGAAAATTTCTTTTTTTCATACGCATAGTAGTATAATAAATTATTAACTTCATAAACTTGTGAAACAATTATTCTCCTATGAAATACAACCTTTCTTTCCCTATTTCTCTTACTATATAATTCTCTTTTGATTTTATACTGACACCAAAACTAGCTTGTATTGAACTTTCAAGAGTATTTTTTTTAAGATTATTAGTTAATACTATTTATTATTCCTTCTGTTTAAATAGCATTTTGAAACATAAACTCGCACTCACAAGAAGAACACTCACTCACAAGACGACACAGTTGTGACTATAAATAATGAAAATAAACCAAAATATACATTTCGTAGGCAGCTTGTCATCACGACATTAGCGAAGATATAAAGAATTGCAAATGGAAAAAAACAATAGAACTTAAAAAAATAGCAATTGTATTAAATATATAAGAAATTATTTGTAGCTTTGCTAAGTTTTTTTAACCAGTTGAATTAGGAACTCTATTATTTAATTGGTAAACATACCTGACCCAAAAGTGACTTTATTTGTAATTTATTTTTAAAGAAATCAAGTATGTTTACACTACTAATTATTACAATTTTGGCGGCCATCTGACGCAATGGTACTAATGAAATTGCATTTCCTACTTCCTACATAAGTTAACACTCTACCAGCAAAAACGTACCGCCAAGCAAATAGATTTGAGTTCCGGTACGATGCTGTTTAAACAAAAAGTTAAAAATGCGTGTTTACAAAGTACACACGTCAGAAGTGAAACTTCTTTGGCAAAGTAATTTTTAAGACTTGTTTATATTTATACAAATCTAAAACTTCAGAATTCCGAGACTTAGATAATGAATTTATGAAATCTCAAACGACGAATTGTAAATAAAATTGCCACGCGTTTTGACAATATTAGAAAATATTAATGAAATATTGTTTTTTAATTTAAAATCTAGAAAAGAGAATTTATGAAATATTTTTATTTTATTTTTTATGAAAAATGCCATATGTTATTTGTAAATATTAAAAAAACCTAACCTTCAAACGAATTAGCATAAAAAAAGCTGCAAATCTTCATGACCCTCATGCTAATGAAGTTTTACTTCAAAAAAAAGAAACAAACACATTCAATTATGAATTAGCTAAAGAAAAACTTAGCTTGTTTTTTATTTCCTGATCGTTTGCGATTAACTGGATTCATTATTACAATTTTTTTGTACAAACATATAAAGCGCCTTAGTACGCTAGTTTATTGATAAACAAACCCAATGCTTTTAGTATATTGGCTGTACGAGTATAATATTTCTAATAGAACGGAAGGGTTGCGGTCGTTTACGTTGGCAATTAATACTACTAATTTATTTCAAAGGATTGCTCTTGTATAACCAAAATGTGTACGTATAGAAGGCTATATTAATGAAGTAAAGATAAATGGCGAAAAACGGAATGCAAGAAAATTGCTGATGAAAGGAAATTTTTATACGAAAGTTGACATTTTTCTCTTATTGTATTCGTATCCAATAATTCAAAAACTCTTTAATTAAGTAAATAGGCTTTACTTTACTCTAGCACTTATTTTCATATTATAACTAAAGTTACGAGAGTTCCTTACTAACCTGTTCTTAGAAAAAGCCCACAGAAACTCAGTGAATTAACATCATCATTACAATGTAACTTCGTCTAATTAATCCTTCAAATTAAAATACGATTTTTCAACTAATATTTTTTTAATAAAGAACATGTCAAGAAGTTTTTTTGGGAGTTTGTCATAAAAACAAGTCAACGACGACGATAAACTTTATTAACTATTATTTACTACAGGAATTAAGAATTCCTTGAATAAAATTCTATTGTTATACAAAGTTTAAGCAATCGTCAAATATATATACAAAAACGGTAACAGGTAAAGGATACATGATGATAGTTGGCGTTTTGCCATCTGGTCCTATTGTTATTTCCAGCTAATTGAGCCCAAAGTCAAGATATACGTAAATTATAGCCCATTCTTAGTAGTTCCAAGCGTTATTCTACGAAAATACACTAAGAAATAACCAAGTAAAACCACTTTATTTTGCAATTTTGACCAAAAGTCCAATGAAAAGCAATGCACGTGCTAATTAATCACATTGGGAAATCAGGAGATGTCTTCTGATGATTTCGTTAGTCATGTATAAGGGTTTGTTTGTTAGGCCTACTCAAAGAAAGAATAATTAGATATTGACTTTTCGTAAAAAATAAAGTATTATTCCTTAAGCTGCCCCTGTCAACTAACGGTTGACAGGGCCGATTTGAAGCAGATTGATAGTTGACGTGATACGATAGTTCTGTCTCAACTCTTGCAATCAGAATCTTTTTAAGACATAATGTGTATTATCTATATCGCTTCTCGGTAGCTGTCGTAAAAATATGCGTTGAGATAACGCCAGACAATAGAAAAAACAAAAAATAAATCAGTTACAAAGTTACCGTTACTATCGGTGTGTGTGTGTCGCGTCGAAGGTCGTTAATTTTTTGTTGTTTTTTATAAAGTATGAGTGATTATTAGTTAAGTTCCAAAAACCCTCTCTTTTACGATTGAGAAGTTACGGTTACAAGTGCTTTTACGTTTTACTAGTGTTCGCACACTAATTGAAATTCGATAATAATTATAAGTTAAAACCTTGTTAAGGTTCTATTATTAAAGACTATAATCATTAAAGTATAATATAATTCAAGCGGCTACCGGTTTATCAAAAGACAATATAATAATAACAAATCTAGGTAATTCTTTTGTTGTTCTGTTTTGTTAATGTCAGGAAAAGGTTGTCATGAAAAAAAAATTACTTAGAAAACCAGAAACTTTAAGTAATATAAGTTTGAATATCGTTAAGATTCTATTATTAAATACTATTATCAAACAAATATAACGTTATAATTCTAACGGTAACCGGTTCATCAAAGGCGATAATTCTTTTGTTATTTGGTTTGGTAAAGTCAGGAAAAGGCTGTTATGAAAGAAAAAAATAACAAAATTACGTAGAAAATCAGAAACATTAAGTAATACGATTTTGATCATTGTTAAAGTTCTGTTATTAACCCTTAATTCGATGGAGTTTTTTGTAGCAAAAAGAAAACTGACAGACATATGACTTCGACGTCATTTTCGACGAAAACTGACATTTGGAGTGCTGTCATTATTCAAAATATATTTTCTACTATACGAGTATTTTAATTGTTACCAACACACTAAAATAAAAATCTCATGTTTTTTTTCTTAACTAGTTCAGTAATTTTTTTTAATTAGTTGTTCGTTACACTGGACACTATCAAATTAAGGATTAAAGACTAATACAAAAATATAATGTTATAATTCAAATGGCTACCGGTTCATCAAAGAGAATATAAAAATAAAAATAATCGATAATTCTTTTGCTTTTCTGTTTACTGTTCTGGAAAATGTTGTAATGAAAGAAAAAAATAATGAAATTATATAGAAAATAGAAATTTTATGTAACCTTAACCGCCATAAATCTTTTTCTAATGTAACCTCCTTAGTGCTATTGACAATAAAAACTTTTTTAATGTAACCTTATGGCGTTTGACATTATTGTCAGCGATTCACAAATACGCATATATACTCTAATACGCATATACGAGTATCTGTGTAATATGTTTTTATTGACGTAATGTATTTTATATGCATAATTAAGAAAAATATTAGCGTCCTGCATTCATTCTGTAAATAATCTATAAGTGTGGGAAATTTCATACTCCTACGACCGTGCAATTTACGTAAAAAGAGGTATTGAGTTTTTGCTTTACCTTATATTAATATAAAGAGTATTTTTGGTTGTATAAATTACTAGTTCACCTTACAGGGGATTGAGGCAGTAGGTACTTTACGTCTAATTCTAAGACCTACCAAATATACACAAAAAAAAACTATAAACAACAAAAATTAACCAAGTAACTGTGTTAATGCATATAAAAATAATTTTACATTAAAAGAGCTTTTCGCCATGCTAAATGTATATTAATTTAATGTTCGTCTGGCTGTATCAATTACAAATATGAAACATTCAAACCTCTATAATATTGATAAACGAATGCATCCGGTGCTTTAAACATATTTGCGGTGTAGTGTTGCTAATGGATTGAAAGGGTTGAGGTTATTTACTTGGCAATTAATAACCCTAATTTAGTTGAAAGGCGTAAAGTGGTTGTTGAACTAATATTTGGCAATTACACAAAACAAATTTGTAAGTACAATCAATTTGCTATTAGACAGAAACAACGGTGCTATTAGATCGAGGGCCTGCGTAATAAGAAAAAAGGTATTATAACTTAAAACTCAAATTCAAATTCAATTTTAAAATATAGTAGCCTTTACAGCACGACCAGGCCCTGGTCCAAAAATGGAAGGAGAGCCTCGGGTTCCCAATAGCGGGCGTGGCCATTGTGGCGGCGATTCGACCTCATCTGGGACAATGGCTTTCCAGAGAGCACGGATCGCTCTCCTATAGATTGGTGCAGTTTCGGACGGGGCATGGATGCTTCAGAAAGTTCCTGCATCGAATTGGCTGGGAGGAGTCACCCCCTTGCCAATAGTATGGTGCAGCTGTCGACACAAAGCATCACACTGTGGCAGATTGTGCAGCCTGGGGACCTCACCTTCCCCTCCTGGTGGCGCTAATTGGCGGTGATCTCTCGCTTGAGAGCATTATAGGTGTGATGCTCCCAATGATAGGATGTGGGCCGCAGTATCCTACTTCTGCGAGACCGTAGTCTCGCTTAAGGAAGCCCATGAGCTAGAGAGGAAGAATGCAGCGGATGCTGCGAAGGAGGCAGGGTACTAGGCGGCGCGTGTTTACGCGCCTCCTTCCGCCTCCTTGAATTCTCAGTTGGACTCATCTGAGGTACCTGAGACGAATGCGAAATTGAACACCTGGTGCCCCATTTACGGATGAAGAGGGTTCAACTGGGTTTTAATGGGTATTGCGAGGTCTCCTCCCACGCCGAGTCCCACACTTCTGACCTGGTCGGGGTTCGTGCCTAAATGCATTTCCCAGCGAAAAAAAAGAGGCCTTTACAGCACTTTTGAATAGTCAAATATATATATTTTTCCCACATACTAATTCCAATGTGCGACTGATGATGGTATTAAAGAAAGAATTAAAATGTAAAGTTACGAGGGTTTTTTCGCACCCAAGAAGTGTTTACAACAAACTCAGGCGGGTATTTTGTAATTTTTTTAAATTACAGTAATTTGTTTTTTCCCACGCGTTTATATCATTGAAGTAATCTTTCAAATTACAGTAAGATTTTTCAAATTTCTTTAACAAAGAATTTGAATTTATAGAAGCCTTTGTGGTTTGATTCTAATTAAAGTACATATATTAAACATTATTTCACTATTATACCAAGAAAAGCTAAAACACAATTATAAAACAATAATATATAAACAACTGTTTTTAGACCGCCAAAGATCTACAAATCATTTGCCCAGCTTAATTTATGTATTTCTATTAGAACTTGTTGTACGTAGATAGAAATATCGAAAACTTCAAGAAAAAAGGGATAGCACCTGCATATAACTTAGGAAACAAAATTAAACTTATAAATTCTAGAAGGTAGCATTAAATTAGCAATTCATTTAAGGATCAATCAATTCATAACGTATACAGTTATGTATACGTTTCTATAACAAACACCCTAAAGACGTTCTAGAGATGTAATTTATTAAATTCAAATCCTTTATTAAAAGAATATTAATGAAAACATCCTACTGTAATTTTACCGATACTAAAAAAGCGTGTAAATGAGTGAATTGCTCTAATCCACATAATATAAATGAATATCCGACTGAGTTTGTTGTGGGGATAGGACACGAAGAAATCCTCATTACTTTATATTGTAAGTCGTTCTTTAATATCATCATCAGTCGTATATTTAATGTGGGGATGAACCAATATTAGGCGACTCAAAAATGCTGTTAATGCCTACTTGAATGAAGAATTTTATGTTGCAAAATACTTCAACGATTTCCCTATAGATATATAGTTGTTGAAAAAGTATCCACTGAGTTTCTTGGTATCTTCTTCAAAGATATAGCTTTCTGAACCGATGTTAGATTCATCACCATCGAACCAATTTGATGTTTGGAAAGAACTGGTTAAGCCTATTTTAATAAAAGAATTTTGTTTAAAATTAAGAACAATTAAAGCTTGTTTATCATTGAACTGAAAAAATATAGCTTACTTTAAAAAATCTATCAAGAGCGAGCTTTAGTTTACTACAGTCTCTCTGATAATTCCAAATTATACAGTTCCGAAGCTCTTGTAATCGCATTTTTATGAGCAAACTTAACACCTAAAGACTGCTAGTTCATGAATAAGTAAGTTCGGAATAACTCGGGCGGAAGTTCAAAGCAACGCGGTATATAAAGGAGACGTTAAATAATTTACGTAATAGAAATAACACTGAAAATTTACAGGTTTCCGGACAAACAGCCTTTTTTTAATCCCATACAATACTAACTGCTCCCCGGGATGTTACCCATTTATTTGTCTCGTCGTCGTCGCTTCAACTGGTGGACGTCCATTGCTGGACATAGATCTCACGTAATGACGTCCACAAGGCCCGATCTTGCGCCGCCTGGCTCCCGCGGCTACCGGCGACCCTATTTATATCATCGGTCCACCTTGTGGGGGTCTGCCTACACTGCGCCGTCTGATGCGGTTTTGCCACTCCAGCACCTTCGGTCCCCAACGTCCATCGGCCCTTCGGACCCCTTGGGACTATGTGCCCTGCCTATTGCCACTTGTGGTTCGCGATTCCTAAGACTATGTCGGTGGTATGGTGTGGTTTTACTACGGATCTCTGCATCTCTGATTCGATCACGTAGAGAAACTCCAAGCATAGCCCTCTCCATCGCACGCTGAGAGACTCTGAGCTTTCGCATGAGGCCCATAGTCAGCGACCACGTCTCAGAACCATTGGCAACACGCACTGTTCGAAGACTTTGGTCTTCAGGCACTGACGGTTATCGGACGAAAATATCTGGCGTAGTTTCCTGAACGCTACCCAACCGAGTTAATTGTCTACCTCATGGAAATTTTCGTATTAGAAAACCTTTAGATTACAATATCAACGGTCATTAATAATGTTTTTTTGTTTATATATACCGATCCCTTGGGAATACGGAGGAACCATTACCAGCTACATACATCACGCCTCATTCCTATAGGTAGGCAGAAACCACGTCCTTCCCCTTGCCACGATCCTTGCATATCTCCTTCGCTTCTTTGATTCTCATTAAACCTTTCTTACAAGTTCGTCTGTTTAGAGTACTTTTGACCTGGCCTTTATTTAAAATATCCTGAATATTTTAATTTGGTCCAGGAACGTTCGCCTTTGTCTTCCTCTTCCAACTTTCCCATTCACTCTAGACTCATAAATCATTTTTGTCAGTCTCCTCTTATTCATTTTCTCTACGTGCCCAAACTATCTAAGCATATCCTTCTCAATTTTAGTCACTACGTCTTCTTTTATACCACAACGTTCTCTTATCACACTATTTCTCACTCTGTCACTCAGTTTTAATCCACTCATACTTCTCAACGCTCTTATCTCTACCGCATTTATTTTACTTTTGTGATTCTTCTGCCATACCTAACTTTCACTTCCATACATAAGTGTTGGAACTAACACTTCCATGCACATCCAGTTTGGCCCTTTGAGACACCATCTGGTTATTCAAAAAGGCATTATTAATCTCCAGCCGACCATGTATTATTTATAATTTTGCTACAAAAATTATAGTATGACGAAACTGAAACGCTTTTGTTATTAATTACGAATTTGTTACATATACCTCTGACACACACACAGACATACATTCTCTCTCTCTCTCTCACACACACACACTCACAATTAATAGTAAATTAAAAATAATAAAATAAATTAGTATAATCTTAAAGGAATAGCGAGCCTTCCTGAAACATGTTTTTTTTAACACTTAGTAGGTCTATCCATGATTGATAATGATGTGTAATTGTATGTTATAATAATAATATGATTAAATAATTACGACATATGAAAAATTTGTAATTAAAACAAAATTGAGTCAATTCCTACTTAAAACTGTGTTACCATCAAGTGCCATTTTAAGTTTAAGAAAATGTATACATAGTTGAATTCAAATACAAAGTACTTTATTAATGTTTGAATACTGAAAAAGACATATATAAGAGAAGGCAGGGACTAATAGTAGAAACTTAATAAGAGACTAAATATATCAAATTTTCAATAAACATCTCACAGATAATGCATTGTTTTAAAACTAACCAATAGATAACAATTCTTATACTTTTTAATGCCAATGTAGTACTATAATTTATTAAAAAGGAAAGCAAAGACTCAATAATTTTCAATAATGTCTGTAAAATAGAGTTTCATTCACATAAAAGAAAAATATCATCTCACTTATTCAATGGAACATTTTCTTTGGAGGATAAATTGCGGTATTATTTAATACAGCGTGAGAAATTCGGACATTATAGGATATGATAGGAAGCACATTTATTGCGATTAAATAAAATAAAATAGTGGTAATAAACTGGCGTAGATTTATCACAATCGAGAGCAAAGGCCCGTAGAGGTTTATCTCATTTTTATGTTTACAGGCTTGACATTTGTTGTGACCTTACTCAACTAAATCATTGCTTTATGCTAATCTAAAATGCGTGGGCAATAGTAGACAAACATCTCAACAAATTATATACATAAATTTTCCTCAAGGATCATTCTATCTACTGAAAAAAACTACACGAAAATCTATTCAGTTATTTTTAGGTTTATCGCGTTTGAAGTTGTCGTACTAACAGAGAGACATACGCAGTAAAAGGATTTGTTCGAATCAAATCAAATCAAAATATCTTTATTCAAGTAGGCATATTACAGCATTTTTGAATCGTCAAAGAATATTTTTTTTCATATTCTAATTTACGTCTTATGGTGGTACTCACGAACGTCTTAAAATCTAAAGTAAGAAGGTTCCTTCGCGCCCTGATCTGAAAAGAGCCCACAACAAACTCAGTCGGGTATTTTGTATTTTTTTTGTTACAATCACCAATACAATATCATATTAGTTTAATATATTTCAATTCAAATTACAGCAGTTCACTCCCACGCGTTTCTATCGTCTAAGTACTCTTGCAACTTATAATACGATTTTTCTAACAACTTTCTTTTAACAAAGACTTTGAATTTATTAATTGACATCTCTAGAACGTCTTGTGGGAGTTTATATCAAATCAAATCAAATCTAAATATTCTTTATTCAAGTAGGCTCAAAAAGCGCTTTTGAATCGTCAGTAGTCTGTTCCTTGGTAACAATTCTACTACTGGTTCGAAAAGTTGAATCCGCTGAGAAGAAACCGGCAAGAAACTCAACGGTTACTATTTTAAACATAATTTTGTATGTTACAATGTGAAATATTTTGCTTCTGTGAGCAACTGGAATGAAGTCCAAACATTTGGATCGCCTAAATAATCTTCAACATTATAATACGCCTTTTGTAAAAGGATGTTTTTGATATATTTCTTAAAATTATGTGGAGACAAATCTAAAACCGATTGCGGTATCTTATTAAAAATGCGTATGCTCAACCCGAAAAATGATTTCTGACCCTTCTTCACTCTAAAATATGGGATTTCAAGTTTGTTTTTATTTCTAGTATTAAAATTGTGTATTTCTCTTTTTTGTTTTGCTCTTTGTCTCTTAAGGATATATTTGTTGTTTTATAATATACTAGCAATGCCCCACGGTTTCCGATACCGTGGCAATCGAATACCGATCTCGTGGCAGTGGAAAGTCTACTAAGTCGGACTATAGATTTATTTTCCTTAACATAAAATTCAGACTATTAGATACACACTTACATTTATAATCTAATCAATATAAAGGTTTTACTTTACAACGAATATACATATATCTAACTGATACATTTTTAAATTCGTAACATCATTTACGTAGAATGTGCGACATTAGAAAATTAAAAATACTTTACAGGTATTGATAAAAATAAAAACTGGGTATCATAGGTATCCTTGGAATATGAGCTTACTCATCAGGCGCATGCCCAGTTAAAAGGTTCACTACAACTTTCATCAGATTGACATTTTTTAATTCGTTATTTCTTTAATTTAAAAAGTATTTTACATGTATTGAAACGGTCTTTAATAAAATCATAGATATGAATAATATGGTTTAATTATTGTCGGCACTTTTATTAAGTTTTAAAATGTAAAAAATGTGGTTATTGTGGCATAAATACAGTAGTTGGACATGGCATTTTGGACTTTTTGTAGTTATGTTGAGAGAAGAAAAAATATAATCTTATTTTTACGTATAAGTATATAAGCGTATTTTTATTATACATATTAGTTTAGTAAGGTTAGCTTATTTGTATGATTTTATTGAAACATATCTTAATCTTAATGATATGTATTTAATTACAAAGTTTAATAGGCTATAGCGTTGAAAATTTCTAGATTAGCAAACTCGTTATATGACCGACACATCCTGACATGATAGTATGGGTTAAAACTAAAACATGAAGATGTAATTATGTGATATTAAGATCTACAAAGTCTCCGGACCCGAGTTGGAGGGCAACTTGAAAAAAAAGTAAAAAAAATGTCGTGAGACATTTGGTTCTATCATCAATAGTTTCCTCAGCAAACGCGATGGCAGATTTTTGTAACCAATTTTTTCACACCTTAGGTTGCATTAATGGACATTAATTAGAGATCCCTATTACTTTTTGAGAAAGTTATATAGCCCATATCGTTCAGTGAATATCAGTTTTTTAATGGTAAATAAAATTTCAAACTCGGTCCAGTAGATTTTATACGAAAACGTTACAAACATACAAAAACACAAATGTTTCCGCTTTGTAATATTGGTTTAGATAAAGAGGAGAACAACAGTTTTTGATTAAAATATTACCATATTCTGGCAAATAATTGATTGTATATTTATAATAAAAATTATCATACTCACGTGGCCTACATTTGTACGCCACTTCAACGATTTTTCCAGCTTGAGGGCAAGGATCATCCACTCCGGGTTTAATTTTGGTACTGAACTCACACTGGGGCTTCTTCTGGCAGGCTTCCACCACAGTTTGTAGAAGGGAGTACTGTTTTCAAGTAATAAAATACGTTATACAAAAAACTAAAAGTGCGTGCGTAAAAATTAAAGTCAGAAGTGAAACTTCTTTGGCAAACAAATTTTTAAGTATTGTTTATATTTTAAAAAATCTAAAACATTAGATTTCTGAGACTTAGAGGGAGGGGAAAAGGAAGGTATGTCAAGAATATAACGAATTCAATTGTCATTATAACATTAAATAATTTATTGAAATCTCAAATGACGAATTTTAAACAATAATGCCACGTGTTTTTGTCAATATTCGAAATTATTAATTAAATTTTGATTTTTGAAATAAAATTTAGAAAAAACAATTCATTTAATGCTTTTATTTTATAATTTATGAATAATAGTATATTAAATTACTAAATGACGAGTGGCAAATTTTAAATTGCAAATGTTATTTGTAAATAATAAAACTACCTGTCCTACAAACGAATTAGCATAAAAAACGCTGCACATCTTCCTAACGCTAATCACGCGTTTCATCAGTAAAAGATCTCCCCACATGCACATAAAGAAGTTTCACTTCAAAACTTGCCGTATATCACAAAATAGGCATTTTCAATATTGCTTAAACAATGTAAATGAGCATATCTCATATCACTGCCTCATTGGTCTAGTGGTTAGCATGTTCGACTACAGACGTGAGGTCCTGGGTTCGAGTCCCGGGTCGCGCCAATACGAAATCGATACTAAGTTCTATAAAGATTTTCTGTATATTTGCCCAAAGTTGGGAAAAATTTGGCGGTATGAACCACCCCCGTGCCTCGGAGAGCACGTTAAGCCGTTGGTCCTGCGCCTGATCTCTTTCCGATCGTGTCGGATTCCCGTCACATCGGGGTATGAGAGCGAAGGAATAGAGAATGCACTTGTGTACTATGCCTGCCAATCCGCAGTGGAGCAGCGTGGTGAGTCTATGCTCTAAAAGCCCTCGCTCATATGAGTGCGGATGCCTGTGCCCAGCTTTGGGACGTTAATGGGCTGCTACTTACCGTTTTTCATATCTCATCTCTCCCTACCTATATACATACGAAATATCAAAGTCCAAGTTTTCAATGCTTAATAAAATACTTTCTGTTCATTCACTCGAGTTCAAGTTAATTTTTTATCAAACTTGTAGCGTCAAATGACACTTGATTTTAATAAAATTTAAAGTTTAAATCGACATTTATATAATAGTGAAAAAATAAATAAAAATGGTATATTAAATACAAAATTTTGTGTTCAAACTAGTTGCAATGGTCTCTATACTGAGTTTTATGTATTACTAGGTGCCTTATCTTGGTTAGGTGTAATTTACCTCTTAATGATTTCTAGACTGCATGAATTTACTAAACTAGGTCGTACTGGGAATAAAATCCAGGACTTCTGCTAACGTAGCCAGTAGTCGCATACGTGAGATTGTCTCACTCACTTTCACAAAAAATCAGATCGCTTCAACCGATGAACGTCCACGCTGGACATAGGTATCACGTAATGACGTCCACAGGGCCCGATCTTGCGCCGCCTGGCTCCAGCGGCTACCGGCGACCCTCTTTATGTCGTCGATCCACCTTGTGGGGGGTCTACCTACACTGTGCCGTCCGGTGCGGGGTCGCCACTCCAGCACCTTCGGGCCCCAACGCCCATCAGTCCTTCGGACTATATGCCCCGCCCACTTCAGGTTCGCGATTTGCAGGACTATGTCGGCGACTCTGGTTCTACTACGGATCTCTTCATTTCTGATTCGATCACGTAGAGGAACTCCAAGCATAGCCCTCTCCATCGCACGCTGAGTGACTCCGAGCTTCCGCATGAGGCCCATAGTCAGCGACCACGTCTCAGAACCGTAGGTTATCACTGGCAACACGCACTGTTCGAAGTCTTTGGTCTTCAGGCACTGAGGGTAACTAATTGCGTATAACAAGTATAAAGGTATTATAAAATTGAGACGTCTTTAGGCGCATGAAACTAATTTTTACGGATTCGCATCACGAAGATGTGCAGCATTTTTGCTGCTAATTCGTTAGAAAGTTAGGTAATTTAAACTATAACAAATAACATGTGCCATTTTAATTTGCTAATCGCCATTTAAAATAATATTTTTCATAAAATCTCATTTTTTAAATATTAAATTTAAAAATAAAATTTAATTAGTAATTTCTAATATTGACAAGAAACACAGGGCATTTTTATTTACTAATTCGTCATTTGAGATTTCAATAAATTATTTATTGTAATGACAATTAAATTCCTGACATATCTTTCTTTTTCCCGGAAATCTAAAGTTTTAGATTTGAATAAATATAAACAAGACTTAAAAATTAATTTACCAAAGAAGTTTCACTTCTGCCATGTGTATTGTGCGCTCGCACTTTAATTTTTTTTTTTAATATTGTAGAAGTCAAATACGCAATTTAATCTACTTAAATTGATAGTAGTCATATTGCAACAGAGATATCTGCCATAACGTTCTGCAGGAATCAGAGCTGAGTCCCCTAAGGTATCTAGACAAGCTTGGCGACCAGTATCTAGTCTTGGCTTCCCGAGGAAAGGACCCCTTTTCACACCATCGTACCTTCGATTTAATCAACTACTTTATACAACTTACCTGCATAATATTAGGTCTCAAACATGATTTTCCTGCCTCTGGATCTACGTTAGTCCGAATATGCTCTCCACAAACATGACCTTCTGGCATATCCCCATATCTAGCCACTTGAATGCTAATAAGTGTGCCAATTGGACAAGATAGCGATACTATTTCGTCGTCGCAAGCTGCCCGTTGCCTCGTTCTAAGCGTGCCAGCCAACAACTCTGTAACAATATGAAATAAACGCATATTATTTCATGTCTAAACTCACTTAAAAACTACTGGACGGATTTTAAAATTGTTATCAACACTAGAAAGCTTCATTTTCACTAAATGGCTATATACATTATATTTTGATTTACAGTTGAGGAGTATGAGTGGATGAAAACTGAGTGTCAGAGTAAGAAATAGTGTGACAAGAGAAAGTTGTGGTATAAAAGAAGACGTAGTGACTAAAATTTATAAAGGTATGCTTAGATGGTTTGGGCATGTAGAGAGAATGAATTAAGGGAGATTGACAAAAAGGATTTATGAGGCAAGAGTGAATGCGAAACTTGGAAGGACCAAGGCGAACGTTCCTGGACCTGGATAACTCTAAACCGACGAACTTGTATGAAAGGTTTCATGAGAATGAAAGAAGCGAAGGAGATATACAAGGATCGTGGCAAGTGGAAGGACGTGGTCTCTGCCTACCCCTATGGGAATGAGGCGTGATGCTATGTATGTATGTTAAATTCATTAATTTATATTTTTAGGGCATCTTTTGGGAGTTACCCTTAAATGAATTATTTATTTTGAAATAGCCACATACATAAAAAATAATGTACATTATATCCAAATTGATGTATTTTTAAAGGCTTTATATAATATCCACGTCATTTCAACGGCCCATTGTGTGCAAGTATTACTACAAAAATCGATTTTTAAGATGGTTATATCCATCTACATGTTTCCATCAATATTAGAAGTGACTGAACTCATTTTAATGCAGTTTTCACAGACAAATATTCGTTCTTATACGGAAGAATGGGTACTTTTACTTCTAATTTCTCAAAGTACTGTCGACTAATATTATAATAAGATACTCGATTTTATTCTAAGCTACAGTGAATCGTGATCTGGATTATTTAATTATGAATCATATCATTTTATAATAATAAGGTGTATGAATGCAAGCTTCTTCTCGTCGTGGAGACCCACTTATGCTTAGTTAATTGAACAGGTTATTGCGACACAGATTTTTTTATTTAAATTAAATAAACATATATTTGTTTATACCATTCTCATCTCGACTGGGGTATCATTGAAAAAGAATATAATTAGTGTAGGAAACAGTTTTAATTTTTGTTATACTTGTTGCCTTCGTTGTGTTTGGTGAGAAAAGTGCAGTCTCACTTAAGGGCAAGTGGTGATACAGTCTAAGATGGTAAAACTCTTAATTGGGGGCGGGGAACCTCGTAAATATTTCTACACAGCATTGCATAAAGGCGAAAAATTCATTTAACTTAAATAACATTCCATCTTTACTCTTCATAGCATTTATGTTGGGTTTTTAAATTGAAACATTTATAAACATCTAACTTAATTATAAACATTTTTGATACAATTGAAACATTTTTAACATAAAATTGACAAGTCATTCAATGGTATACGTTCCTACAACAAGCTCCCAGAAGAAGTTACAAAGATGTCTTTTAATAAATTGAAATCTTTTATTAAAATAAAACTAATAGAGAAACTATTATATAATTTGAAAGTATACATTGAAGACAAAAAACGTGGGAGTGAATAAATGGCTCTGTATATATAGATATAGAATAAATTAAGAATATATATTGTAATGATGATGACAAAAAAACTGTACACCTGACTGAGTTTGTTGTGGGCTCTTCTCAGATCATGGTGCGAAGGAACCCTCGTAACTTTAGATTATAAGTCGTTCTTTAATGTTATAATCAGTCATTCATTTAAAAAATATATAGAAAAAACGATGTTTAACGATTCAAAAGTCCTGTAATACTACTTGAATAAAGATATTTTGACTTTGACTTTAATGTAATCAAAGTCATATTAGACAATTTACATGTCAGAATTATCAAAATTCGTCTGTTTATAGAAAAAACAAATTAGAAGGTACTTTTTCCTAAATTATTCCTTTAAATCTAACTTATCTAATATATTAAAATCGGTCCAATCATTCCTAAGTTATAAATGGTGTGACTAACTCTTTTCTGTTTTATATAACAGGTTTTCCAATTAGATCTTTTAATTTATATTGAAAAACAACGAGAATAATTTTAAGAGAAATCAAAGCTATGCAATTATTAATGGAAAGGGATACCTAATTCAAAAATTCATTATTCAAGTACAGCAGTTTTGAGTCGTCAAGCATATTTTTCAAAAATTATTTCCAATGCCCGACTAATGATATTGTTAAAGAATGACCTTCACACCCTGTTCTGAAAAGAGCCTACAATGTCAGTCAAATAGCCTCCGCAACTTCTGTTACAGCACCACAAACTTTTCAAGTCATTTTCCATATACAATAATGGATTGCGCAATATGATTAATGAATTTTTATGACCGAAATTGGAAGATGTTGATATGGACAACGTTTATTTCCAACAAGACTGCGCTACGTGGCACTCTATCAAAGAAATAATCGTAATTTTGCAAGAAATGTTTGCTAGACTTGTTAAGGTGATTACAATTGGCCCCAAAGATCTTGTGATATTACTCATTCAGGCATTCTTCTTTGGAACTGCGTGAAAAATAAGGTCTGTGCCAATACTCAAACATAGTTTCAAGGCTTTAAAAATGGAATACATTAAGGTATGGATGACAAACAAAATTAAACTACGGTTTTTTTTTGGACTCGATATAACCTCTTCTTGTTGAGCTATCGTACTTTGAATAAAAATGGTTTATTTTCTTTTTGATCAAGCATATCTCCGAAACCAAAGGCCGCACAGAAAATCGTAGAAAGGTTTCTTAAACTTGATCAGAAGGTATCAGAATAGTTTTACGGAAAAAATCTTTTATCCTTTATGTCTTAAATTCTAAACTAAAATGGTGTCTCCTAAGTAATCATAGTCTGCAATTAGAATATTGAGAGAATGGAAAGCGTTATCCGTGCCTTTTTAAGACCATTATACCCTTAAAAGCTCTACAGAGTTTTAATTTGATGAATAAAGCCGTTTTCTTGTTTCATTTAATTTATAATCAAACACACCAACTCACAAACTAACAACTTTTATTCTCTCCTGTGTTTAAATGTACAAAACTTGGACTATGCTAATAATTACTTCACTATTTGAATTTATACAATTTAGCGTTACTTCTCTTAAAACAACTACTTCACGAGCCACAGCTCGAAAGACTATCTTAACAAAATTGTTCGTTCGTTAATGCTACCTCGTATTACTTTACATTTCATAATATTACACAATGTATTTGGTACTTTTTAAGTGTTGCCACTATATAAGTCAATAATTACCAACATGTAACTATCTATAGTCTTGTTGCGGACGGGAGCAGCGAGCCTAGCACTAGTTTTCGGGTGGGAAATTTAGAGATATATTTAGAGTATAAAACGGCACTCCCATGGTTCGATCGGACATCCCGCCTAGGAAGAGGCGGCCGAAACACGTCTTTGGCGACCCAGACGACCAGATTACAATTGACAACGCCCCTTACACAATCACACATACTCAGCATCTTCGCCGGTGAAGAGACGAGGTCCCCGCTATCTGACGCACCCCGGCCGCGGCCCCCAGTCGCGGACTCATGGGCGTCAAGACTAAGCACCTATCCGATTGTCCATTTTAGCAGCAGCAAACGTTGCTCTAATCCTAGGTCCGAGCCTCACAGGAGGCGCCCTTAGAGCAACGTTTCCCCCACGACGCAGCAGGGCCCTTCTACGGGCTCACCCCTCGGCGGAGCTTTTGCGCTCGCCACTCCTCTCGGTTAGCTGTCAAAGCCAGTAGAGCTAACAGAAACTACACACTTCGAAAAAAAAATATTCGATCTGACATATTCGCCTTAGACTCCTGATTGGAGTAGATCCTATACTAAGATCCTACTGAAAATTGTGATCCTGAAGAATAGCACAAAGTACTGAACCAGCGCACACCAACTACCAACGCATTGAACCTGGAAAACCGATCCACTGGACATTAAAACCCGAAAACCCAAGCCTCAACAACGGATGCCAAACCACCGAACCCTGAAGTCCCAAGCAACGAAGAACTGAAGATCCGAACCCACAAGACCAAAGCACCTGAACCACATACAGTCCACTGAACCCGAAGGGATTTGCAAAATCCTGAATCCCTCCCCAAACCGATTTAATAAAAAAATGAAATGATCACGTTTTTATGTCACAGACACCCAATAAGTTTATTTTTTCCACTACTGTATGTGGTACTGTAATAGTGGTCAATTGGCTGATATCGTATTCCATCGTTAACTCCACGCCTTTATCTTTACAATGACATAAATATACTCTATCAAAATGAAACCTTATATTTGGAAAACCCTATATATAAACATGAAAACAATGTATAGATTGGCGTATTATTCCATGGGACTCCATTTTATTATTACCGTGTCGTAAATCTTGACTCGTGTGAGGGGGATTCAGTAAACACCTTTTATACGCATTATCACAGACACATTGTTTCATACGATTCTTCTTATGGTGCTATTTGTTTCATAGAATCTTATGTTCTTTTGTTTTCGTAATGATGAAGGCTTGTGATAAGCATATCGTGTCGACTTTATTGGCACTCGGGACATGTCTTTTGCTTTATGATACGAGACTTCTATTGTTATTGTACGAGAGGAATTTCTTATAACAATATGTATGTGAAACTCTCGTGATTGTTGTATGCTATGTTTCTTTTTTATTGTTAATGATTGTTTTTATTATGCATCTTTTACTTAACATAAGCTTTTATCTTTTATTCAAGAGGTCAACCGCCGAATCCAACTCGGATGGGCAGCGTTCGGTAAACTACGGGACATCTTTTCATCCACAATTCCTCAGTGCTTGAGACTAAGGTCTTCGAACAGTGCGTGTTGCCAGCGATTACATATGGTTCCGAGACATGGCCACTGACTATGGGTCTAGTAAGAAGACTCAGAGTCACTCAGCGGGCGATGGGGAGGGCTATGCTCGGGGTTTCTCTACGTGATCAAATCAAAAATGAGGAGATTCGTAGGAGAACTAAAGTCACCGACGTAGCCTGCCGAATTGCAAAGCTGAAGTGGCAATGGGCGGGGCACATAGTTCGCAGAACCGATGGACGTAGGGGCCCGAAGGTGCTAGAGTGGCGGCCTCGCACCGGAAAACGCAGCGTCGGCAGACCACTCACTAGGTGGACCAATGACATCAGGCGGGTCGCAGGCAGCCGCTGGAAATAGGCGACACAAGATCTGGCCCAGTGGTATTCATTAGGATAGACCTTTGTCCAGCAGTGGACGTCCATTGGTTGAAACGACGTCGAAGCTTTTATTTGATTCTTTGTTAGTGAAGAATGACCTTGGCCAGGATTCAATACTCGCATACAGGCATAGATTGTACTTTGTGTAAAGATTGATAAGTAATGTACGAGCTACTAATTCATAAAACTACCAACAATTAAAGAACATTCAACATATATGTAGTCATTTGCAACTTCAGTCATATTAATTTTAAAATAGAAATTGATTTATTTTAAAAATTAGGCAGTATTTTGATTTTGTTATCAGAATATTTATTTCCATTACAGAGGCTACCTAAAACTATAATCTCCTAAGGATTTGTCGGGTCCCAACTAAAAAATATGATAAACGAACTCTATTGCGTACGTTATTTTTAGACAGATTTGGACTTTGTAGGTTGAATATAGTTAGATGTATTAAACGTAAAAACGTAATACATCTTTATACAGAACTTACTTTATATAAATTCTTAAAGTAGCTGTTATTATTTTTAAACTAGCCACGGTATTACCCGCATTATTCCCGATCCTGTGGGATTTTGAGTAAAACTGTACTTAGCGACCGGCACATGGAAAAATTTGAAATCAGTTGCAATTAATTTTGGATATTACAAGATTAAATTAAATTAAAATAGTTTATTCGTCCACATTGTGTTACCATATAAAAGGTTAGAGCCTTTTAGGATTGGATATCGACCCTGTGGCAGAAAACTCCGTTCATACGCAACAAAAAGTAAATGAATAAATTAGAAAAATATATACGACTTTGTGTGTACGTGTGTATGTGTTTGTGCGAGAGTGTGTACTTATTTGTGTGAGCGTATACGTGTGTGTATGTCTATGAGCGAGCATGTGCGTTTGCCAGTGGCTGTATTAGGCATTAGAGAGTTTTCAGCCATGCATTTAACATTTTCTTATGTCCATAACTCGTATCGAATCAGTTACTGAGTTTAGTTCATCCAACTTTATATCCATCTGAAAGGGTTTCGTTTTGAAGTCTTCTATTTGTTTCTGTAATATCCAAAAGTTTAGTAGCTTCCGGTTTTACGTGATGGTGTAGTCTAAGGTGTTGAACTTTGCAATCTTTTTTATGTAATTATTTACGAGCTCTATGTTGAGGTCCTTGTGAAGGTAGCTCATTCTGTTGCATTTACTATTTTCCGAAGTACTTTGTTTTGGAATTTTTGTATTGTTTTCATATAGCTAGGATCCTTTTATATAGCTATAAAGAAACTGATATGACTTGCATTTATAACAATAAAGTACAAATTCTCCTAAAATTATGACGGCTGTTATACGGAGGTAATATTTCGAGGGAACAGTGGCCCGAGGCGAACGCGGTTTTGCTGCATAGTTACAAGCGTCCATCTGTTTCCACTATCTGACTAAGTTAGGCATCAATTATATTTTATGAGAGGTACACTCCAACGTATTTACGTGCGAAAACTTATATTTTAGATATTTTCCTCTAAATATGACCTTTATCTAAAAATATAAAAGGTGGGAAAACGTCTGTGTTTTTTTAACATATACATTTAATACAATTTTTATTCAAGTTGGCTCAAAAAGCAATTTAAAATAAACACACACACACAAACAATTCTACGACCGGTTTGGATAGTTAATTCCGCTGAAAAAAACCGACAAGAAACTCAACTATTACTTTTTTAAAATCAAAATATTCTTTATTCAAGTAGGCTCAAAAAGCACTTTTGAATCGTCAGTAGTCTGTCCGTAGGTAACAAATCTACCACCGGTTCGGAAAATTGAAGCCGCTGAGAAGAAACCGACAAGTAACTCAACGGTTACTCTTTTAAAGTCTTGTATGCTACAATGCGTAATATATTGCTTCTGTGAGCAACTGGTATCAAGTCCAAACATTTCTATCACTTAAATAATCTTCAACATTATATTACGACTTTTGAAAAAGGATGTTTTATGACATATTTCTTAAAATTATGTGGAGGCAAATCTAAAACTGATTAAGGTATCATATAAAAATGCATAGGCAAATGATTTCTGAACCTTCTTCACTCTAAATATGGCCTGACAAGTTAGTTTTTAACACTTAACACTATAAAAGAATACGCAATTATTTCTTACTTTTTAGAGTATATCAATATATTTGTAAGTTTGTTTTGAAGGCGGTTCTTTTTTGGTTAAAATTTCTATTTCTTTTTTTGATTTTTAGTGAATCTGAAGTAAACTAACAAATTTGTCTCAATATGTGTACACCTAAAAACCTGTTGCTTATATGAGATAACACCGTTTAAATGAAACAACTTTACAAAGTTAAATTTACTTTAATATCGCCACACCCGGGATCGAACCCACAACTTTATACCACCGCTTCACACGTAATTCACCTTTCAAATATTGCAATACAGCAACAAACGTAAGGTCATTGCCATTTGATTACAAACAGTTATATATTCTGCACTATAAACATCGCACTCTTACTGTAAGCCGTTGATCTTTATATTTAACTAGGATTAGCACTTGACCATACCGAAGTTAACGAAGGTAGGCTTCTCAAATATCTAGATTGCTTATAGAAAATTCTGCCGAGTATCGTTAATTTACTCCTAAGAATTGAAGAGTTCCGTCACTTTGTCATGGATTCCATCATCAGAACCTAACTAAACTATCACAAAACAACCCTTGAAGTATATCCTTTCTATTAAAAAAAGAATCATCGCAATCAGTTGGCGTGATCTTGAGTTGTTCGTCCATTTGTCGCGCACATGCGTAATGCAAATTTAAGACTTATCCGGTTTTCTCATGGATGCCATCATGCAGCTGAACTAAGTTTGCTTAGGGCACACCATTGAAGCCCAGAATCTAAGGTTATTCCTAAGAAGACTGTACACTTGACTCTCTTTAGTGGAATATCATTTATTTGGATATATCTTTATACTTAGTATTTGCCGAGTTTAATAGTAAATTATTAACATAAAACCAATGTGAGATACGTGACAGGAATTTACATTTAACAAATTGAAATGAAAAGGTTGGGTGTCTTTCTTTTTCGTTGGAAAATGCTGTTAAGCACAAACCTTGACCTATGGGTCAGGAGTATGGGATTCAGCGAGGGAGGAGGCTTCGCAATATGCATTAAAACCCATCGAAACCCTTTTTAATCTATAGTAAAGCAGGGGTTCAACTTTTGACTTTCTTCTTGGTGTACAGGATAAAGACCTGCGATGGAACACGGCTATTGCTTAAATCATAGACCGTAAGCAAAAATAACAATATATATGAGAATCTACGTTTTTTGGACGAAATTGGGATGAATGTGTCCCATATCCGTATCGTGGAGAGCACGTTAAGGCGTCGATTCTGCACCTGACCTCCCTCCAGTCGTGTATGATTGTCATACACTTGCGTGCTATGCTTCATAACCCACAGTGGAACTGCGTGGTGAGTCTATACAGCAGTTACCTATATGAAGATGTAGAATTTTAATATTTTCACCGTAATATATTAGAAAATAAATTTTTGACATCATGACTAGCACTTGTCGAGCCCACTTTTTTATTTTGCGGTGCTAATGGGTGTGTTGGTTATATAGGTCACGTACGCTTTAGTAATTACGGTAAGTCGGTCGTTTATTAATCATAACCCCTACGGCTAAACGTACAGTTTTATTAATGCTATATTTCTTTGAAACATCCATTTTACTAACGAGATGTTGTGCAAAAGGTGTAGGGAAATTTTTAATAATTATAATTTCTAGTTGGAAAATCTTGCTAGCTGGACGGAATCAAAAGCCCGTGGATACAGATGTGCTATTTTCCTTAATATTATGAAACAGGCGTAGTTTCATCTAAGTTATAAGCTTGCTAACTCACCCTCGCAACTTTATATGCATAAAATAGATTACCATAAAAACGTTATACAAACCTTATAATAACAACCATATTATAAAGTTTTCAAGAGGAATAGTTCCATCATGCACAATTATTGTGTAACTATGATAGTTTACGAAGTGCACGCAATGGAAGCTGTCAAAAGGAATTTCCCTGTTTTTGCTACTCTTTTCGTAGACGCTCCGTTCCATGTTAATCCTCACGTACGCTTTACTCAGTAAACCAAACCAATAAATTTTTCACCTTTATACAGATAAGGGCAGATTTGTAAGTTTTTATAATTATAACCCATTATATCATATATGCAAATGTGCCCCGGAGGTTAAAAGGCGAATTTGAAACCGAAATCAGATTGATTCGAGCCCTGATATTCCTTATCTTCCTGTACGGAGTTGAAACGTGGACAGTCCCAATCAGAGGGATTTATGCGTCCGAGATGTGGTGCAGGCAACGAATACTAAGAATTCCTTGGATGGCGAAAATCACCAACGACTCGATCTTATGTCAACTCAGAATAAAGACTCGTTTGTCCACCCTTTTTTTGCTGGGAGATGCTTTTACGCACCCCTAGGCGGGCAGGGAGTGTGGGACTCGCTAGCTTAGCTAGAATACCCACTAAAACCCAGTGACATCCTCATCAAAGTCAATTGGAAGGGTCGGAGCTCCTGTACGCATTCGCTCTGACACTTCCGGATGCAACCGGCAAAGTGTGGTTTAAGGACCTCCTCCTTCCAAAAGGCGTTCAAAAAGATGCCTTCTACCACCCGGCCATCGTAGGGCCGGGGCATCAGCAGCACTTTCCCTTTCTCTCTCCATTGCCTCCTTCAACGAGATTACAACAGGAGGCAACTGCACTCCATCCTACCTCACTGCCAAGCATTGAGTCTATTATATTTGGCAATGAGTGATCCTCTACAATCAGCGACACCAGAGGATGACGTTGCGATTCCCATGCCGGACATTCTGCCACAGTAGGATCCGCCGTATCGACGGACGCACCACAATGATGGCGAACAGGTGATTCGGTCGAGCGGTTCTTCATTTATCACATTTTTTGTAACAAATGAATTCAATATATGGCAAATCATTTTGTTAATGGGAATTTTGCAGTCAAATTGAAACTTTTTTCAAATAGGGATTGTGGTGGTGGTTTTGGATTAAGTTTTATAATATATATCGTGATGTTACCAAAAGGCTGCAGCTGAAAATCAGCGCCAGCTGTCTTACTGACAAATGGCATATCCTGAGCTGTTGGCCTATTCGTCGTAGTGTAAGGTTTACTACTGTTAGTATATTTATATAGTATTTGGAATCCACATACCTACATTACGACGAATAAATGAGTTTTCTTTCTTCTTTCTTTCTATTATAAAACTTAATCCAAAATGAATTAATTTTTCAATACAAAATACTTAAATATATAATACACTCTGTAGATAAAAGAATACTCGTACGAATTTACGAAACTATAAGCTCCACTCCGGAAACCTACTTCCAACCGTCGATTCCATATCGGCTGCGAACAAACCAAATGCAAATAACCCATACAAATGCAAATGTTGAACTCATTTAATCTTGCTTTATCGTACAATGGAAAATAGTTATTCTAGTTAACTACAGATACTCAAGTAGCTTTCGTATATCGAAAATATATAGATAAAGCAACTGAACCGCGCAAATTCGTCTGCATAAACGTGGGACTTAAAGAATGACGCTATTTGTTGCTTATGTAACTTATTTATTAGAAGACGTCATACTTGACTTGAATTTAGGAAATTGCACTTACATGTATGTCTAAATCTGACCTGGTGGGATGCTTCGGCCGTGACTATAGTTCGTTCGCGTTAAGTAAGAGTTTTGAACTTGTTAGGCTGGTCACTGTACCTTGTAATTTGAAATGATTTGATTGGTTAAGGAATGGGGCTAGGCTGGCGAACGATGATGACTCACTTTAATCTTAACGCGAACGAACTATAGTTACCACTCAAACAGCAAAGATGCACTGCCAAGCAAAGAGATTTGCATTCCAGTACGATGCCGTGTAGAAACCATAAGAGATATTTGCCTCTAACCCCTTTAGCGCGTTTCTATCTTAGACTATGTCATCACTTACCACCACAAGTGATCACAGTCAAGCGCTAACATCTCAGCAATATAAAAAACAATGATCTCTCGTTCTATATATTTTTTATGAATTAAAATGGAAACGCAGCTTTTTCCTAAGTCAAAAGTAATCCAGTAACATAAAATAACATAACTTTCGGACCTCGTCAGGTTCATAAATTGTTATAGAGAATGTCGATACACAATAAAAAGATTAGAGGGCTATCGTTTCCAAATCATTTCTTCTGCTAGCGGATAGTTATGTTATAATTACTATTTCTAGTTAAAAAATAATTTGACGCTATTATCATTATCATTCAGTCAACAAATACAATTTAACAAATAAAGTTTTGGATCGACAAAACAGGTATTTACTTATATATCCATTGTACTTTTGATGATGCTAATAAATGATATAATGATTGATCCTTCACATCCCGTTCAGAGTATAATCCGGAAGTAACTCAGCTTACCTACGCCTTTTAACAACATTTCATAATATATTTATTCCACATAATCTTTCAATTGAAATGTGAAATACAAAAAAAAATATACAAGGTTTTGTTACTAACAACAAAACAAATTTAATATCAAAAATAAGGTGTGGTTGTGTTATGGACACGATCGTTTGTTGTTGGTTGTAAAAATGTGGAAGTTTACCCCTTCGCCGCGCGCGATGTGTTACAGTCCTTACTTAGCGTAAAATATCTTAGATACTTGACCTATCCAGTGGTGTAATTGAATTTTAGATGGAGGTGATATATATGTAGCTCCAAGACCAAACTGTATCCCTCGTTATTGTAATCGTTCATTTTTTTTATTTGCCTCCGTATGGAAGCGATTTTGAAGACGTATTCACGCCCAAAGGTATTTTTTGTTTTTACGCACATTAAACTGAAAAATAATGGATTAAACGTTAGGACAGATAATATTTTTTTTTTTATAGTCATGTTATCCGAGAATACGATATATATAACAAAAGAGTATCGGAAATAGGGAAGTAGTTTTCCGAGTTAGCTTAATCGAAATAGATCTTATTTAAAAGTTGAGTGGCTCGCCGCGTCACGTACATATTTCTCAAAGTTTTCGGACACTGTTGGCGACCCCATTTATCCGTACATCCTTCATCCTTTATCCTGACTACTAATGATTTTTCCAAAGACCTTTTTCCTATATTCAATTTAGTTGTTTATTTGTGATACCTACTGTGATGTGTGTCAAAAGTTTTCGACTCTGAATAATAGGAAAAAAACTACGACTAAAGATTGTATCTACGAATAATGGCTGCTAACTACGTGTAATAGTAACGCAGTTTTAGTGTCGATATTTCAATAACTAATAATTTAGAAGGATATATCCAATAGGTAAAAAAATAAGGTAGGTATCAACTTAATTTGTGCCACTGCACTCAGGGCACAGGTCTCCTCACTCATAAAAGAGAGGATTTTTAGAGCTTGGACCCACCGCGTTGCCCTGCTGCAGGATGACGGGTTAAACATATTCCATGATTGACCCTGGGATATGTGGGTTACCTCACGATGTTTTGCTTGTTTGCTGTTTTTGAAATGCACTTATAAATCTTTGTTTTCTTAAAATCACTTAAAGGTGTATTAAAAATAACCATAACAAACCTGAATATTTATATCTACATGTAATACACATTCGTCTTTAATCTGTCATAAAATGCGGTCATTTTTCGACCAAATATTAAAGTGAAATACGCCGCCTAAACTAAGTTTATCTAGATACTTGCCACTTGTGTTAGCGATCATTATTTGTGGATTGCTATTAAATTGCTATATTTGTTTATTATGGTGAGGTTTTTATAATTATATCAGTGAAACGTACACTCACTACATCCGGTTTAACGCTGTTCCGGAAATTCTCAAATTTATTTAACTCTGTTTAGTTGTCATTTTCACGACGACTGTGATTGGTGGACTTTTTATTTTTGAGTGAGGCGTTTGTTATAAGAATGGTAGCATAGGAGAATGAAGTAATATTCGCCTAGTGACAGTTCTTAGTGTGTATCAACGTTAGTATTGTATTTTAAGTCATTCAAAGTATGTAATATAATAATGAAAATAGTGAGAATAGTATTACTAAACCTGCAAATTAGTGAGCGACTCTAAAAGTTCAGAAATAGGGATGTAACCCTGGTTTTGTAACCTGGTAAAAGGACTTTACGCCCAAGAAAAGGATGTATTTTTCTTTTAAAGGTATTTTATTATTGTTTTTTTTCCTATATCACTGCTTTTAATTATTTATTTTAACAAAATATTTTTTAATGTTTTAATATTATAATTTTAGATATATTTAAGTAAGTAAGTAAGTAGCAGCCCTTTAACGTCCCACTGCTGGGCACAGGCCTCCTCACTCCGGGGAGTGAGGGTTTTTAGAGCATAGACCCACCACGCTGCTCCACTGCGGATTGGCAGGTATTGTACACAAGTGCACTCTCTATTCCTTCACTCTCATGGTCCGATGTGACGGGAATCCGACACGACCGGAGAGAGATCAGGCGCAGGACCGACGGCTTAACATGCTCTCCGAGGCACGGGGGTGGATCACACCGCCAACTTCCCAACTTCGGGCAAATATTGAGAAAATCTTAATAGAAAACTCAATATTGATTTTTGAATTGGCCCGACCCGGGACTCGAACCCAGGACCTCATGTCTGTAGTCGAACATGCTAACCACTAGACCAATGAGGCAGTCTAGATATAGTCTAGTATAGTCTTTTGCTATATTACGGCCATGAATTATCTGAAATTAGTTAGACTATAATTAAATTAGTGAGACAATTCTTAGTTTGTATTATGTTTAAGGTCATTCAAAGTATGTAATATAATAATGAAGAATATAAGAATAGTATTACTTAACCTGCAAATTAATGAGAGACTGTAAACCTTGTACTTGAATTAATTATTTAGTTCATTGAAAACATATATCTCGGACTAATGTACCCATATTTTAGGCCGAAAGCTCCTAAATGTCAGTAAAAGTCATATTCGTTACATTATAAATAGAGAGATTTATTATTTTGCATTAAAAATAAACACGGAACGAAGTACCTCAGCCATAATTCCCTTAACGTAGATTTCATTCAGCGAAATTCAACGTCCTTGTACATTACACTTCAGAGGGCACTAAACTCGCATACGTTGCTCTTTCAATACTTATACTACCCTGTGTTGATTCAATTTAAAGCAACAAACAAACATTAGACCACAAATTACATATTACAAATATTATGGAAGAATATTATTTTTTTTTATTCGCTTTATCATACACCACTGTTACATACTAAATAGAGTAAAACTTATACTAAAAAGCGGCTTGACAAAAGGCGGTCTTATCGCTTATAGCGATCTCTTCCAGACAACCTTAAGAACAAAAGAAGACGGTAAACGAAACAGCATACGAGGATAGTAAAGACATTTTAACTATCATATACCTACTATATATTTATAAACTTACATAAACTACATATATGTTATTACAATATAGAATATGTATAAGTAGTAAATAACATCCCATTAACGTCCCACTGCTGGGCACAGACATACTCACTCCGAGAAGCGAGGGTTTTTAGAGCATAGACCCATCACGCTGCTCCACTGCAGATTGGCAGGCATAGTACGCAAGTGCACTCTCTATTCCTTCACTCTCGTAGTCCGATGTGACGGGAATCCGACACGACTGGAGAGAGATCAGGTGCAAGACCGATGGCTTATCTGCTCTCCGAGGCACAAGGGTAGATCACACCGCCAACTTCCCAACTTCGGGCAAATATTGAGAAAATCTTTATAAAAAAACTCAATATCGTTGATTTTTTTAAGAATAACTATGAAAATAACAGTCTATTGACATCTCGCTGGTAGGCATTGGACTCCTCCTCATTTATCGGAGAGGGAGTTTTAGAGTATAGACCCACCATGCTGCCTGAATTTCACCTACCCCAGAATTGCTTCAGAGATATGTTTTTTTTTTTTTTTTTTTTTTGCTGACAGATTAGCGCTTGACTGTGATCTCACCTGATGGTAAGTGATGATACAGTCTAAGATGGAAGCGCGCTAATCTGTTAAGAGGCGATAAACCCCTTACGGTTTCTACACAGCATCGTACCGGAACACAAATCTCTTTGTTTGGCGGTACGTTTTTGCTGGTAGGGTGGTAACTAGCCACGGCCGAAGCCTCCCACCAGTCCAGACTCAGACAAATTAGAAAATACAATTTCCTAAATTCGTCCTACCGGGAATCGAACCCGGGACCTCCGCTAGCAATGCGAATACTCGCACCACTACGCCAGCGAGGCCGCAAAATGTAGGTTTCCTCATCATGTTTTTCTTCTCCGAATCGGCAGGGAACTTTCACTGGAGAGTATTTAAGATGCGATGCTCTCTAGTGAGAGATGGTGAGTAGAAGCGGCATTTTTCGTCGAGATTTTTGCGCTGAATGGAACCAGAGAGGAAGAATGCAGTAGATGCTCTCTCCCACCACCGTGCCTGCGTACGTGAATCCTCAATCGGATTCATGCGTGATAATACGGAGGAATGCGAAAGTATAACCCTTGATACCTCACTCAGGAATGAAGAGGTTTTTAGTGGATATTGCGCGATCTCTATCGTTGACTCCAACATTCTTAACACGTTGTCGGCTAGCGTTTTTGTAAAAATACATTTACCGGTACTATTTTTTGCCTGTACTTTATACGGGCTGGATCCCGCCGGCGACGCCAGCGGGTCCATCCTGGTCAATTACGAGGGGGGTATGTTCCGGGTGGTTCTGCAACCGCGTCATCTTCGCCACTATCACCTACGGCTGGTGGTGGTGCCAACAGTGTTTGACATTGTTTGGTACTGGCTGGCAATACCGTGGAGATGTGTGTGTGTGTGGAGAGTTATCCGCCAGGTGGTATATACTCCTCACAAACTGTCGGACGAACACCTTCACGGTGGATCTTAACTTAACTTTCCGACGCGTTCACTCAATACAATTAAAAAAGTAACAAGGTACCTTTTGTAGCTTATCAAGATATTTATATGGAGACATTATTTTTATAATATTAAAGGGAGATATAGATTAATTGCGACAAAATAGTTGCAAGTCTGCCGCCTTCCTAAAACACTTCATGTTGGCTCTAGTTAAAGGCGCGCACAAATTATTGACAAGGCGCGGCGGAGCGGAGAGCCATAATTCCAGTGGAGGAAAAGAAAGTTATTTTAGCGTAATTTAGCTTTATTAGTTTCCTTATATTGGATTTTGTTTTTAGTTTTACTTGAAACACACTTATCGAAGCCCTAGTATATAAAATCTGTTTCTGTATATGTCTGTTAGAAAATGAAACTATCCGTTTTAGACCACTGAAGTGACATATTAAATTTACTGATATTCCACGCAACTATCTTATTACTATAGAATATAAATACATAAGTCGTTCACGAGTGATGCTGTGATCAATGGAAATAAAGATTCATTTATATACAAATGAAAAATATCTTTATTCTACATTGAACAGATATAAAAAAATACAATCGTCGTCGTCGTCGTCGCTTCAACCGATGGACGTCAACTGCTGGACATAGGTCTCACGTATTGACCGCCATAAGGCCCGATCTTGCGCTGCCTGGCTCCAACAAAAACAATATAAAACAAAAAAATCAAACATAAAAACTAGGCCTAATTTACAAAGGTCTGCAGCTCAGCACAATTGCTGTGCGTCAGGCTGCAGTGCTCGCACTCGAAAAGTGGCTGCTTCTTTAAGAGGCCGTCCATCTTTCCGGTTACGCTGTAAAAGCCAGTAGGGCTAACAGCTAAACACAATTCGAAAAAAATCGATGTTTTATTTGTTCACCTTTTATTTCCTGACTAGATCTAGGTAAAAATAACTTCTTTCAAAAATTACGTTCAATTCTTTGACTACTTATTAAAATTGTTTATAAGTCGTTGGGTTTCAATCAACGCAATTATTTCAATTTAATGGAAATCCAAGCTTAAGTTTCAAGGCGTCGAGCTAGATAACTTGAACTTGACATTCGATATCTCCACTCGAGAAAATAGATGTAATATCTGAGTTGCTGATATGAATTATGATAATAATTAATGAAATATTTATATATTATGTTAAAATTTATGAAATTGAATATTACAAAAATACTTTTTTACTGTCAGATTAATTGGACTTGAAAAAACTTGAAAAGTTTACCTTTTTTTCATTTCGTCGACTGATGGTGAGTGACGCTAAAGTCTACGATGTAATCGTGCTAATTAAATAAGAGATAATTTACCTGGTATGGTTTCAACATAGTCTAGTAAAAGTAAGTAGTAAGTAGCAGCCCATTAACGTCCCACTGCTGGGCACCGGCCTCCTCAATCCGAGGAGCGAGGGGTCTTAGAGCATAGTCCCACCACGCTGCTCCAGTGCGGATTGGTAGGCATAGTACACAAGTGCACTCTCTATTCCTTCACTCTCATAGTCCGATGTGACGGGAATCCGACACGACCGGAGAGAGATCAGGCGCAGGACCGACGGCTTAACGTGCTCTCCGAGGCACGGGGGTGGATCACACCGCCAACTTCCCAACTTCGGGCAAATATTGAGAAAATCTTAATAGAAAACTCAATATTGATTTTTGAATTGGCCCGACCCGGGACTCGAACCCAGGACCTCATGTCTGTAGTCGAACATACTAACCACTAGACCAATGAGGCAGTTATATTATATAGTTATATAGTCTAGTATTGGAGCCCAAATTTCTTGCCTTGTGGCGCGTCTTTGTTAATATATGATTAGCCTCGGCCGAAGCCTCCAGTCTAGACTTACAGTACCAGTAACAGTAACCATCTAAAAGTTCAATTTCTGTGTAGCCATATTTATTAAATATGTATTTAGTCTGGACTGTTTGGTGCGAGACGTGGCGCCAAGCAAAACATCAGATACGATACTGTGTAGAAATCATAGAAGGATACACTATTTATCATCAGATGAGGTTCAAGTGAAGCGCTAAAGAGTCAGCTTCAACCAGTCAATTGTCAGCTGTAAAAAAGGGCGTGTATACATGTAGAAGAAGTGAAACTTATTTGACTTTTATTATACTAGAAATGCCCCGCGCTTTTACCCACGTAGATATCGATCTCGTGGCAGCAGAATGTCTATAGATTTAATTTTGTTAACATAGTAGTTGTGTTTCACTTAATTTTACATGACTTTAAGACAGATATATAAATATGTTTACTGAATATTCCAGAAGAACTGTGCTAACGAATAAAAGCAGTCATTGTGAATTACGTAGTCTTTTCTATCTATATGTGTGAATGATGACATGTGAATGAAATGGTACAATGCGGATAAAATTAATATCGACCATCGATATACTGCTACATTATTTTTTTTAGTTGGATATTTTTAAAGCTTTTTACAGGCATTGAAATGGTCTTTTCAAATAGGATCATTACTGATACAGAGTTATGAATAATATGGTTTTATTATTGTCGGCATTTTTATTAAATTTAACAATTTAAAAGAGTAGTAATAGTGGCATAACTACAGTAGTGGACCTGTGGTATTGCGGACTTTTTCTAGATATTGATCTGTTCTATAATACTGTAGAACATTTTTTTGTTCTATCATCAATAGTTTTCGCAGCACACACGATGACAGATTTCTTATGGCTAATTTATTTACACCTTGGGTTACATTAATGGATTTTTATTGGAATCCCTACATTTTTTAAAGAAGTAATATAGTATTTGTTACTCTGTCACAAATTGTTGAATTCGGTTCAGTACTTTTTGTGTGAAAACATTACAAACATACAAACATACAGAAACACAAATGTTTTCTCTATAATATAATTTTAACTGAAATTCATGTTTTATATATATAGTAGTGCAAGAGTCTATGGAACGCTGGCGCCATCTGTGTATCAGCGTGGAGGCAGAGTCAATAAATGGCAATCCGGCGCGTCTCTAGGGAATTCTAGAGTGGCGGTCGGTCGGAGTGGTCGACTATTGAAACTGTCGCGTTCCTTGCTATTATTGTTAATGAGTTTGTGTAAATTGATATCGGGAACATTAAGTGATTGAACATTATAATGCGAGTTAAATAACAAAGTGTTTGATTGCACCAACATTACCCACGAACGCCCACAGAATAAGAAATTAAATAATGGATGCCTAAATGACGATGTCGGTGGAGAACCCTACGCCCCCGTGCTTTATGCTTCTCCGTTCTCTCTTATTCTCCGAAATATATGTATTTTGCTGTAAATTTGCTAATTAAAATAAAACAGCTCAGATCAAACAACACTTTTAAATAGTCACACATATGTGTTTATTATTATTTTTTTGTAATTATGACAGGCAAACGAGCTGGCGGGTCACCTGATGGAGAGTGATCGCCGCCGCCCATGGACACCTGCAGCACCAGGGGAACTGCCGATGCATTGCCGGCCGAGAAAGTGGGAATTTCAAGTCAAATCAAATCAAAATATTCTTTATTCAAGTAGGCTCAAAAAGCACTTTTGAATCGTCAGTAGTCTGTCCGTTGGTAACAAATCTACCACCGGTTCGGAAAGTTGATTCCGCTGAGAAGAAGCCGGCAAGAAACTCAACGGTTACTCCTTTTAACATAGCTTTTTTGTAGGTTACAATGTGTTTAGCTTTCATATGCAACTGGAATCATGTCCAAACATCTTTGTCGCTTAAATAATCTTCCACATTATAATATGCCTTTTTTATTAGGACATTTTTAACATACTTCTTAAAACTATGTGGAGGCAAACCCAGAAGTGATTCAGGTATCTTATTAAATATGCGTATGCTCAACCCGACAAATGACTTCTGAACCTTTTTCACTCTAAAATATGGCATTACAAGTTTGTGTTTATTTCTTGTATTAAACTTATGTGTTTCGCTCCTTTTGCTGTATAAATGAATATTATTACGGATGTTATTTAATATTTATTGCGACGGTACTGTGAGAATAGATATTTATTTGATGAATTTAAATCACCTTTATAAAAATATCGTGTGAAAACACTTTTATAAAAATATGTACATGTTTTCATGCATTTTTAACCTTTGTCCTGGCATTTGTTCAAAGGGCTAAATTCGCGGTTGTCACGATTTTAATTAATATACGAGTGGGAGCGGCTCCACGCCCATTTGTTACGTGTGTATGGAGATAATACTTCCATTGCATTCCACTAGCCGAGCTAGTTTTCTAAGCGAAGTAAACAAGAAAATATAAATAAAAATGTATTTTATATGTATACTTTCAAATAAATTTCATATCGATGTACATAAGTTTTGAAGTGAAAGTTCTTTAGGCGCATGAAGGTAAAATTCTGACGGGTGAAACGCGTGATTAGCGTCACGAAGATGTGCAGCGTTTTTACGCCAATTCATTTGAAGGTTATGTAGTTTTAATATTCACAAATAACATGTCGCATTTTAATTTGCCAGTCGTCATTTAATAATTTAATATACTATTTACCATAACATATATAATAAAAATATATCATAAATTGCCTTTTCTAAATTTTTAATTCGAAAAACAAAATTAAATAATAATTTCTGGAGTCGACAAAAAACACGTGGCATTTTTATTTAAATACGTCTTTTGGAACTTTTTTAATATTTTAAGGACAATTAAATTAATTAAATTCCTAACATATGTTTCTTTTTTCCTCCTTTTTTTCTAAGTGTCGGAAATGTCTGAAGTTTTAGATTTGTATAAATATAAACAAGCCTTAAAAATTAGTTTGCCAAAGAAGTTTTACTTCTGACATTTGTACTTTGTACGCACGTACTTCTTTTAATATACATCACCATATTTTGAAAGTAACAATGATTATATATTATGTTTATTTACATACATTTTGATGTCCTTCTAACCAGATTCGTATCACCGCAGCCAATCTCATATACTCGTAGATATTAGACACCTGCGCCGGTGATATTAAAGTCCATTTTACTATTTTTTACGCACCCTGGGGAAGGAGTAAATTATTACAATCGTGCATTACATTAAAAATATAATTTAATAAAAATCTGTTACTAAACTTATAGATGGTTCAATTGTAATTATTTGTACAGCGATGGAAAAGGTACCTGCACAACATTGTATGAATTATAAAACTTTTATAACAAACCAGAAAGTTTTAACAACCGTTTAACATGACGCTTTGAAACTTAATAATACTAAAACCTAGAATTTGTAACATTAACTAACTCAAAAGTTCGCTAAATACGGATAACCACGTGAATATAAAGCGTGCATTTACAAAATTTGTACAAAAACTAACCGAAAATTATAATTATAAATTCTCGTATATTTAGATAGTAAAATCAGTTTTATATTAACCTACCCCATATCTCTCTGCTTTGGGAGGAGAGTTATACAATTTTAAAAAAGCTAATTATAATGGAGAGTAGACGAGGGATTGGAGGAAACCTCGCTTGAGAGCATTGTAGACACGATGATCTCAAGAGAGAGATTTTGAGTGGGAATCGCCTTCTTTCGCGAGCCCCCGACCAAGACAGGGAGAATTAAGTGGATGCTCTTTCTCACCGCAGAAGGATATGAGATTCTAGGCAGCGCTTGTTTCTGCATCTGCTACCACTTTCATGAATCCTCATTCGAACTCATCTGGGGCAGCAGGGAAGAATGAGCAAGCCTAACCACTGTTGTCTCACTTACTGATAAAGAGGGTTGCGGTGGATTAATGTTTTATTTTGTTTTTATTTCAGTACTTACTACGATAATAATATTTTCTTTTTATTCAATGTACTATAATTTTGAATATTAGTTTAATTTAATTTTAATAGTTAATTATTTATTTGACATTCTTAATTTTAACTTTAAATTTCATTTATATATTGAATTTCATGTTGTCTTTGTATGTACATTTTTACTTTGTCAGTGAAATCTAAATGTAATTATTTCTTTGGGTGTCAACCTGAATTAAAACAATTTTTTTTAATGGGTATTGCAAAGCCTACTCACACTCCTGAACTATTAAGGTCAGGGAAAGTTCGTTGGACATTTCCTAACGCAGAAAACGGAGAGTCATTTGAAATTTGACTCATAATGTCGTTTTGTGATACTATTGAGTCATTTATCCCAATGGAATATATAAATAAATGGGTACATGGATCATCACTAAGTTATAAGTATTTATTATTAAGCACAGTATAACAAAGTTAGGCTTTTTTGAAAAAATAAAAGAACTTGTTTATCGAGATTGAGAGCTAATGATTTTACAAGCAGAGCAGATTTAAAAAATTGGTTGCCTGTAAAGATAATTTTACGTGATAAAAAACCATTGATGAAATATTATTGTTGTAACAAACAATAGTATTGGGCCGATCGCTTTCTCTATCGTTTGTTCCGCGCTCTCACTTCCACATTCGGCTCAGGATTGTAGCAATGAGTCATGCTTTTTCAGGTGTGCAGCTGGCAACCATCGGTTTATAAGACATTAAGTCAATATTTATAAAAGACATGCAAAAGTCTAAGACAATTTTGTCCTTTGCCTATAAATACCTTTATCGTGAAACTTTACACCAGGAGATGAAATTAAACTCTAGAGACAGGACATCTCAATCATCAGTGAGAGGGTTTTTAGAGCATAAACTCACCACGCTACTCTACTGAGGCTTGGAGGATATGCAAGTTTCTTGACAAGCTTCTTTCTATATAAAAAATTTAACAAAAAAGGAACTGGCTACCACCGCTTAATACATAATACACCTTATAAATAATGCAATGCAGCAACAAACGTGAGCTATATATTCTGCCAAAAATCGCACCCTTACTGTAAGCTGTTGAGGAGTTCCATTGATCATCATATTTAACTACGACACTCACTTGACCATACCGAAGTTACGGTAAGTGACTCAAATACCCGGAGACCTTATAAAAGATTCTGCCGAGTATCGTTAATTTGCTCCTAAAAATTAAAGAGTTCCGTTACTTTGTCATGGATCCCATGATTAAAACCTAACCAAACTATCATCAAACAACCTTTGAAGTATATCCTTTCCAATAAAATAAGAATAATCGAAATCGGTTGGAGTGATCTTGAGTTATTCTTCAGTTTGTCGAGCACATGCTTGATGCAAATTTAAGACTTATCCGGATACCATCATCAGAACTGGATTTTAAAAAATGGGACCCTACGACAAGCACCACCTTTCATATAAAAAAAAATAATCAAGATCGGTTACCCCAGTCGAAAGTTATAAGGTAACAAACATAAAAAAAAATACAGACGGATTGATAACCTCCTCTTTGTTTTAAAGTCGGTTAAAAATAAACTTAGTAGAAACCATGCAACTAACGTCGGGACCATCATGGCTTGAAATTTTGTGTCCCACTGTGTTATATATAAAGATACACTGTAAAATTAGGCAAGAAGAACAAGCTTTATATTTAAATTAAAAGATCGTTGTATATAGTTATAAACATGTCTAACCGTTAGGTTAATATACACACGAACACTTAATAAATTATACGGGTACACTGAAATGTATGTAGAGGCCTAAACTACTTTACGTAACTGTAATCTAGGGGAATTAACAAGTTTGACAAATCCATTTGAGTTAACTTTACTCTTTTCAACGTAACTACTTCGTGCTGGAATTACCCGAAACAATTTTTGATTCGGTAAATAGAAGTTAAAATATTGCTGAATGTTATTCTTTTATAAGGATTAATTATTGGGAATGGAAATTTTATTTTTGACTCTTTACACTACATGGTAATGAAATAAATAGGACTAACTATTTATTTATTTATATTTTTTGAAGGAAAGAAATAGAGAAATGTATTTCATAAATCAGAAATTGCTATGTTAAGCATCTAAGGAGAAAAATAGGGCCTTCCCACCCGCGAAATATTATATTGTTTCCCTGTATTGCGCAAACGAAATTTTACTTGTTGAGGTTGAGTTTTCAATGAATATTTAAAAAAATACCTATTAATAGCAAAAGAAAACCACGTGATAAATGAATATCAGAAAAAAAACTATATGAAAGAATTAGTATTATATAAAATATACAAAAATGTCAGTATTTAACCTCAATGAACCCCAATACTATTCAACAGATTTTCATGAATATTCTTTTTCATTTTCCTTGATTTATTCGTAATTAGAGCATTCCTAGGTTTTATTTTAATTTATAATAAAAAATATTTACCTTTTTTTGCCAGTATTTTAACCGAGAGATCGTTAAGCATGAGTTCTGCTATCAAGTAGATGGCACATTTTATACATTTAAAAGACTGACTAAATGATTTTGTATTATTTCTGTTTAAAACTTTATTGCAGACATACAAGGAAAAGAAATTACAATTTATTTAATATAAATAAAACTAGAACATTAAGTTAAAGTGCGCAAAGGCGGTCTAATTGATTGAGATTATGGTTTGAGTAAGTAGCAGCCCATTAACGTCCCACTGCTGGACACAGGCCTCCTCGCTCATATGAGAGAGGCTTTTTAGAGCCTAGAACCACCACTCTGTTCCATTGCGGATTGGCAAGCATAGTACTCAAGTGCATTGTCTATTCTATGCTCTCCGAGGCACGGGGGTTGATCACACCGCCAATTTCCCAACTTCGGGCAAATATTGAGAAAATCTTAATAGAAAATTCAATATTGATTTTTGAAGTGGCCCGACCCGAGTCTCGAACCCAGTACCTCATGTCTGTAGTCGAACATGCTAACCACTAGACCAATGAGGCAGTTTTTAGAAATGAAATTATGGTGTAGGTGAGTGCAAATAACTCACTAAACTCGACTCAGTTTTACAATACTTAAACTATACAGGTAATCATTATGGAGCTGCTATACTGCTGTTTAAAAATGTTTTGTGTGCTCCTACACCGATAGAAATGTTTACAAACATTTATAACACTTAAAAACATGGCATAGGCTCGCAGTTTATTTAGATCGAACAGGCCTCCGCACTCTTCGCATACCCTGCTGTCGCCTGCATATATGTTTACAAACAAATGATAACAAATAGTTTTATTTGTTACAAATTGTTAACTAACAAGTTTGTTTAGAAATGTTTACTAATATATCGTAACATGAAAAGATTTTTTAAGATTGTGATCACGTGTCTGTTAGAAAATATTTACTAATGTTTATAAACTACAAATAGTAGTGTGGCAGCACAATTACACATACAACTTAATACATAAAACAATTTACAACTATAACATAAATATGTCGGATTTTACATATATGTTGGAGTGCAATAGTCTGTGGAACGCTGACGCCATCTGTCTATCGGCGTGGGGGCAGAGTCAAGAAGTGGCAGTCCGGCGCGCGTCTCTCGGAAGTCCTCGGGTGACGGCTCGCCGGTGCGGTCGACTTTTGAAACTGACGCGTTCCTAGCTATTATTATTAATGACTTAGTGTAAATTAATGTCGGGAACATTAAATAATTGAACATTATAATCTGAGTTAATTAGTAAAGTGTTTGATTGCAGCAAGATTACCCAATAAACGCCCACAGGATGGAAATCATGGATGCCATTAATGACAATGTCGGCGGCGAACCCTACACCCGTAGGCATTATCCTTCCTTTCTCTCTTATTCTATGACATATATAAGTCGGGTGCCCTGAGATCAAATGGAGGCCTAGATTAAGATAAGAAATATATTGATTAATTACATATATATAAATTATTATATATAATAAATGATAAGAAGGGATGTATTAATGAAACTAGAATATGACGATAATTAAATACACAATATAAATAATATATGATAATGAGTGTGCCTGTATAACAAAGGCAGAAGTCTGGTAAATTTATTATAGCAGTACTGGTTATTACAAAGACAACAGTCCGTGCCCCGACGCAGTCACTAAGAATGCGTGCCGAACCTGCAATCTCCTCCTTTTACAGCACCCCTAGCGCGACCGATGCCTTTAATGAGTTATTTAACTATCCAATTACATCATATACATATAATTATACAATTATATACATACATATGTAGAGATAATAATTTAGTCCAGTTTAAGATCGATCCTCGGTCTTTGGGTTATCGAGTCTAAAGTCTGTCGTGATATAGAAATCATAAAATTATTTGAAACAAGTACGGAATAAATATAAAGTTGTGTTCGAATTTCTACAAATAAGTTTCCTTTGAGCCTTTGTATATAACAACGTAGAAGGAGGACTGAGGAGGGAATTTCAAAGTTTAAAGCAACTTCAACAGTGGGATTTGGGTAAGACTTTGTAGATGATATAATACATAAAAAGCCTAAAAGTTAAGTTAAGATAAGACTCAGCAAGCATGTTCGACATCGATATATCATTGTGAACGTACCTAGACCTTTAAAACCCTGAAAGATTTTTTTTTCTTATATGAAACATGTGTAAGAGGCGTATAAATCATTTCAATCTGGGAGGATTACTTAAATCTTTTCTATAAAAATAACTAGCTGTTTCTGTCTGTTCCGTATTTAGCATTACTGTCTTAACCATCTTAGCATTAATGTCTCTTTTGTTTATTGTTAAGTCTTAAGTCTATTATCAAATTGAGAACAGATTAATATTGTTTGTCAGACATTTAGCAAACTAAAAAAGAGTTTTTTATAATAAACATCGTTTACAGAGTATTTTTGTAAAATAACTTATTTAATTTATCGCACGTGATAGTATATATAAAATAATTTATCATATATTTCAAATAAAATACTATTTTAAATAAAGGATACGGTTCGTCATTTGACTAATTCGTATTCTTATAAGGAATGGCCTTCGCAATGTTGTTTCCATTAGTGAATTTGTAAATATTGTAAATGATGCCAATTTGGGATATAATTGTTGTTATGTTTCATAAACGATTAGAATTACTTAAATTATATTAAATGTAACTATTAAAAACCTACAGGGAGTAGTAGGTTCTCAATAAATAAGATAATTAAGAAATGTATTTAGCGCCAAACACTCTTATTGGTGTTTTGCCGTAATAGCCTCATTAGTAAAAAAGGTATATAAATTCGTAGTAGTTAGTTGAGTTCTCAATTTTGAATCAACGTTAGCTACGAGTTATTGTGTTTTAAGTTAGTTGTGTCGGTAAAAACGGGTGGTCTGTGATACAAAGCTAAGTGTATTTAATTAAATGAAAACTGATGTCTTTTTATTAAGTCATAATGATAATGGATGTTGAATATATATTTGATTGTAATTTATATAAAATATAACATAGGTAGAAAAGAGTAAAAGACTAAAGGGTTTCTTGCCGAATTCTTCTCTGTAGTCGGTTAGGTTCTGAACCGGTGGTAGAGCCTTTGACAAAAAAGTTTGAGTTTACTGGAAGTAAAGAATATTTTGGTTTGGTTATTGACTTGTATTATGAAATCCTATTTAATATTTACTCATTGTTATTACTGATTATTGCTCAATTCCTAACACACGCTTTTTGTTTTAATAAAAATTATATTCAACATCAAATCTGTGATTAGAGAAGTATGGTCTTTGATGGTAGAATCCTAATAACATTGAAAGTGATGATTTCGACCACTTGGCGACCACTGATATAAATAATTACAGATTTCCAACTAATTAACTGGCGAATAATGTATCATGTCATGTAAGTAAACATTAACAAGGAAAATCTATGCTTATATTATTATATGATTTTCCTACAAGCAAAAAGTATTTACCTGTAAACATAGTCGCCATTAACGAGTTCCTTACCCTTAATACAGACCCGTGACAAGAATAAGATATGTAGCTATTACACGCTACTCTGTTATTCCCTCACGTATTATCTGGACTGTATTACTATTTATGTGAAATGTCCAGGCGAACCTGATATATAGAATTTAAGAGGAAAAAAGGGCCGCGTACGTGTTATATATTGGTATTAAACGCTATTGAAGGAATTGAGACAAAGTAATATTAAAAGAAGCCAGATTAACGCGTAGATTCTCGTTTAGAAAACTCAAGGATTCGATCCACAGTTAAATTTCTCTTTATAAAAAAGTTAAAAGTGCGTGGGTATAAAGTACACATATCAGAAGTGCAATTCTTTGAAAAATTAACTTTTAAGTCTTATTTCTATTTATACAAATCTAAAACTTAAGATTTCCGAGACTTAGAGGGAGGGAAAAACGAAGATATGTTAGAAATTTGATGAATTTAATTGTCATTAAAATATTAAGTGTTGAAAATTAATAAAAATACTTTATTGAAATCTCAGGTGATGAATTTATAAAAATATAAAATTCCACGTGTTTTTTTGTCAATATTAGAAGTTACTAATAAATTTTTGTTTTTTAATTTATGAAATATTTTTAATTTAATATTTTAAGACTATTAGAACTACCTAACCTTCATGCGTCTAAAGAAGTTTCACTTCAAAAATGAAATTTACGTCATTCTTTGTTCTATTCAATTTATCTTTGCTGTTTACATTGAAAGAAATATCTTGAGAATCCTTCCATATCCCAGGGGTAGTTCTGGAGTATGTCTAGCCTGTAAAATAGTAGCTCTTATACCCTAAAAAAAGTGAGGAGTTCTGTGCTCACCAGTGGGAAGTTAAAAGGCTGCTACCTATTCCCTCATTACAAAAAAAGAAATTTTCAAACACTTTATCTGAACTTTCAATATATGGATAAACTGAACTAATGAGTTAATAAAATCTAAAAGTGTATTGACATCAAGTGTTGTTAACTAACAGTTTATAAGTAAAAAAAAGTATTTAATTATCGATTGTAAATATGAAGAAGATGTTATAGTAAGAACTGCAAAATATAGTTCCACTATAAACAAAATGCTTTATTTCCACAATGATGTGACTTTGCTGTGCCATCCATTAGTAAATTATATTAAAATCCGTTAATGTCATTTAGTAATGAATATAAATTTTTAAACCGTTTCAATTGCTGTTTACATGTTCTTATTAGGTATTCAGGGTACATAAAGGCAGCAGATATCCAACTCTACAAATATAGTAATATAGATTTATTTGCAATCCTATATCATAATAATATGAGAATGCCATGTAAAAATACATCACTCTTATCGACTTATAATTTTAAAATTATCTCATATCCCGTTCTTTGTTTCCCTATCAAAAACCCAAAAGAATTTAACAATTATTATTAGCAATATTATATTAGACGTAACGTGTTATAGATCGATAAACCCCGCGATACACGAACAAAAAAGCATGTATCATTATAACGTACCACTTGAGCCGAGCGAGAACGCGGAACCAACGATAGAGAGGCTCGATCGGCCTTATAAATAATGGATGAATGGATTACAACCAAAATTTTACATCAAAGTTTTCTTAGCATTTTATCAGGTAAAATTATAGTCAATAAACCGATTTTACAGACAACTAAATTAAAAAAAAAGTTTTAATGCTTCCTCATAATCTTCATTTTGTTGAATTGAAATAAGAAATGCCATGGTGTGAACTGGATACCAATTCAGACAATCATAAAACCTGAACCGTTAAAATATTAATTTATACTTTTGTGTCAGTTTTTCGTACTTTCAAGCATCTATCAAAGTTGATTTTTCATATTGGTTTTTCATTTCTGGTGTAACAAATAAATAATATACATGAAAACATCTGTTTGGGTAAAACAAAGGTAAGAGTAAAATCTGATAATCTGAATAATTAAATTAATAAAAAAAATTGTTAAAACTTGAAGCGATGTAATAAAATTTAGAGAAAATATAATACTTTTCCGGAGGAAGAGCATCTGTAGAATGCAATAAAGAAAAATTTTGTTGTTCATCAAAGTAACTTAAGTCTCAAGCAAAAAAGTAGAAAAAGGGTAATTTTTTAAGAGAGTAAATTATATTCGTTTATTTTAATTTTTTTTTAAATAAAAATAATAGTTTTAAAACAAAAAAAGAAGTAAAGGCTTGGGATCAATATGGAATTTATAAAATGCTTTTTAAAATAGTTTTTAGTTTATATATCGCGGGCTTTCAAGTGAATGGCGACCAAATTTAGAGATCCTGTTTGGGGGGGTGTTGCTTTTTCCTTTTATTTTCAATTACTTCTATATACAGAAAAACATTTTTGGCGAGTAACACGTCGGGTTAAACAGACAACCACTATGGAAATTGACAAAACCGAGTACGATATTTTTCGCGATTTTTTTGGCCTCCCCTGCAGTTTGAACTGAATAGAACATTGATTCTTTTGTATTCTATTCAAAAAATATACTGCAATAGATTTTATTTCATACAAAATATTTGGACAATGTCGTAATAGTTACAGTGTTTTAGCAACATCTCTAAAAGTCACTTTTGTGGTTTTTTTTGGCTGACGGATTAGCTGTAGACTGAAATCACACTGAGGAAGATCACATCGCTCTGTTAAGAGAAAAAATGTCTCTTTATTGCGTTAGCTATCGTTATTATTTTATTTGGGCATTGCTATTAAATTACTTTATTTGTTTATTATGCCGAGGTCTTTGTATGTATATCAGTGAAACGTTTACATGCGCTACATCCGGTTTAACGCTATTCCGGAAATTCTCAAATATAATCAACACTTCTGTTTAGTTTTCGTTTTCGTGACGACTGTGATAGGTAGACTTATTATTTTTAAGTGGGGCGTTTGGTATAAGAAAGGTAGCACAGGAGAATGAAGGAATATTCGTCTAGTGACAGTTCTTAGTTCGTATTATATTTTAAGTCATTCAAAGTATGTAATATGAAGAATCGGAGAATAGTATTTATTACTTAACCTGCAAATTAGTGAGCGACTCTAAAAATTGTTTCCAATAAACATAGAAACAGGACAAAAGTCCTTTACTTGGCGAAACGTGTTTGCTTCTATAGGGGTAATTTGTCGCGTCCGAAGTCTCCGACCAGACCTAAACAAATTAGAAATTACAGTTTCCTATATTTATCCTATAAGGAATAGAACCTGGGAGATCTCTTCAAGCGAAGCTATTACTCGCACAAATACGCGAAGAGATCTATTACTTTACGAGGAGGAATCAAAAAATAGTGAGGACATACTCCTTGGTAAGAAAAAAATGCTGGCAGCCATAGCTCAGATACATATTTGTAATATTTATAAAGAAAAATCTTTGAATCTCTTTTGTTTTTTCTGAATGGAGTCAGTTATTGGCTTCGTGTCGGAACGTGTTCCCGAAAATGGAAAAAACGAAGAGCGAGCTGTTATTAAATACTGTTTAAAAAAGTTAACGACGCAAGAGTTTCATTGTAATTTGGATACAACATAAGGAGAGTCTGCTCTCTCGTATTCCACACGTCACCGTCACCTAAGAAAATGTAGTGAAAGTCAAGAAAATTGTATTGAGCGATCGAAGAATTACCATCTGACAACAGGTATTTCATATGAAAGCATTCAATCTATGAAGCAATCTTTGAATGAAAGAAGTCTCCTCAAGATGGATGTCAAGAATTTTAACAGACAGTCGGAACATTCGACAGACATTGTTGGACAAGTTTCAAGAAGATTCTGGAAAAACTTTTTGTCTCGTTTCGTAACAATGGACGAAACATGAGTCATCATTTTGATTCGGCCATCATCACCGACCCCCAAGGAATTTCGTGCCGTTATATCGGCTGACAAGGTTATGGCATCAATATTTTGGAGCTCAGAAGGGATATTGTTTATTTTACCTGGAGCGCAGAACCATTACTACAAGCCAATATTATGCAACTTTAATGGCCTGAGGAGTGCCATCAAAGAGAAAAGGACAGGGAAACCAAGAAGCAAGAACCCGCGCACGTTTCTGCAGTTGCGAAGGCAGCCATTGAGCAAGCTGGCTTCGAATTGGATGAACACTCTCTTATTCACCAGAACTGGCGCCTAGCGATTTTTTTCTCTTTCCCAAATTGAAAGAATACTTAATTATTAATTATTAAGATATCAATAGTCATTATATTCTATCTCATTCTCACTACTCTTTGATCCCTACTCGTATAATACATTTTTCAGGCTAGGTGTCACAAAATATAGTATATTTGACAATTGCTATTTCCCGCGGTATCAAATGCGTAGTTCTGGAAGAGATTTTCTTAAGTACCGTTTTAGCAAAGACATGTTTGCAAGCAAAATATAATATACAAATCAACAGGTCAGGATATCCACAAAAACCCAGTGGAACCAGGGGTTCATGATTCGCATTCGTTCCTGTTGTCCCGAATGAACCCGACTGAGGAATCGCGTGGCGGGAGGTCGTGTGCAAACTTGCGCTGCGTTTTATCCCGCCTCCTCCTATATGTATAGGAGATATACGAGTACATACATACATTCGCTGATATGTGACTTATCTAAAACACTCTAGTACAAAAAAATGTCATTATTAAAAAAAAAGTGTCCTACACAGTCTGTATCAGCTTACACGTGGAAAAAGTGAAAATTATTTATGACACCTTATTTATAAATATATTATCGAAATAAAGTGTGTTTGAGAAAAGTAAATACAAACATACACTTAATAATATTTTTTCCTTACTGTGCCATAAGAAGTTTCACTTCAATAATAATAAAAGGACGTCAAAGTCGGAATTGACTGATAAAAGAGTTAATCAATTTCAAAACAAAACTATTAATATCTCACAAAAATAACATCATTAGGTTAAGTGTTATCAGTGTATACACAAACATATATTTATCACACTATAATGTCCGCTTATTAACAATCTACATCCGCTCATAATCTATCACAAACAAACTATTCCCTAAAGTGTGCCCCGCATAGTTCCCGATCCTTTGGGAATATGAGAAGTTCCGTAGATACACACACAGCATCACGCCTCATTCCCATAGGGGTAGACAGAGACCACGCCATTCCACTTGCGACCATCCTTGCCATCTCCTTCGCTTCTTTCATTCTCATTAAACCTTTCATACAAGTTCGTCGGCTTAGAGTCCTCTTGACCTGACCCTTATTTGAAATGTCCTGGATTTGGTCCAGGAACATCCACCTTGGTCTTCCCCTTCCAACTTTCGCATTCACTCTTGACTCATAAATCCTTTTAGTCAATCTCTTTTCATTCATTCTCTCTACGTGCCCAAACCATCTAAGCATACCTTTCTCAATTTTAATTACTACATCTTCTTTTATACCACAACGTTCTTTTTTCTCACTATCCGCTCCGTAGATAATGACGGTAATACAAATAATCAAATTTAAAAAGTACAGGAGCATCGTAGTGGGTTTATGCTCTAAAAACCATCTCCCTTATGAGTGAGGAAGCCTGTGCCCAGCAGTGGAACGTTATTGGGCTACCACTTACCTTTACATATTACTATACAAGCTTTGTATCACTTCGCTATAGCCTATATTACATTACTTGCTGTCATCCATAATGTCACCCGCGTAGTTCATGACCCCATGGGAAAACGAGGTAATCAAAAGTGACTTAATACATCGCGAGAGGAGTCATTTTGCAAAGTTTTATATCAAGTACAAATAGTTTTGAAGATGTTAGACATTTCTATTCACATGTTAAAACCTAAACACAAATACATTCGTTGTTAAAACCTTGAACCGGGAACCGAACTTTATTAATTTATTTTCTTTAGAACACGTGATGAAAAAGAAACACCATCAAATCTCTAATATTAAAAAGACCTAGAAAGAGACTACAAAATTAGTGCAGACTTCACTTTGAAGATGGTAAAACTATTAATCAGGAAACAGATTTAATTGAATTTGAATGTCTTTCATTAATAATCAAACTTTGGACTTACCGCATAACACACCACGCAACAATTGATTCGTATGCTACATAAATCACTTACCATCTTAAGCTTTTACCAATTAACAGCATTTATTTGCATTACGAAATTTTATTTCCATGACCACTAAAAGAAACAGAAAATCTTTAAAAGTCTCTAATACGATTCAAACTTTGCAACTAAAAATATAAAAAGAAATTCTACTGGCAAGAGAACTCGCTACTATAAAGTACTACAAGAAGAAAGCTGTAAAATATAGTTAAAAATCAACTGTGCGTGTGTATATTGTGTGTTATTATTAAAATATTTCGGGTTTATTTCAAAGACCACTAAAAAGAAGCATAAAATCTTTAAAACTCTCTAATACATCTTCAAATTTTGCAACTAAAAAGAAAGTATTATCTATTGAATTTCTACTGACACTAAAGTTGATTATGAATCAACGGAATAATTTATTTACCTAGATTATCCGAATTCGTGCTTCGCCCAAGCAACAACAGGATAACAAACACAAAAGAAAAATACGAAAACCAGTTCATTTTAACAAACAAATGTTTAATTTAAATCACAATTCACATATTGAAACACAAAAAAATAAACGAATAAAAACTAATCCGCGCGAACGAAACACTTCAAATTGAATTAGCGAATGTTAAAAAAAAAATACGGTACGCGTATCCGAACGCTACAATCCGGGGTTATTATAAAGCTTAACGCGCATTTTCCGTCGTTTATTAGGGCTAGTGCGCACGCGACAGGCGTTAGTCACGTGGTTTTATTTATATTTGGACTGCGAACGTGTGTCCACTATGACTACAGACGTCCAACTGACGCGATCCCCATTCACTGGTCAAACCATCAATTCTCCGTGACGTTTGAATGAAACCTTTCTTTCCCCTGGTGGGCAATTAGGCCGTAATTAATGAGGGCTTGGAGTTTAAAGGATTTCTTTTTTGCTTTTGAAATGCCTTTCACAGAATTGCATAGACGCGACACCTATTACGATAATGACAGCGGATCATAATTATACTTCTCTATAGCAACGGCCTTAAAATAGTGCTTCAATTTAACACCCAACCTAAATCGAGTCAAGTTGTTTGTTTGTTTTGATATATATAAACAATCTTTCAACATTACGTTAAGACTTTCTTAATGACCTGTATTTTTTTTAATTTACCGCTTCAGTATCATGTCATGCGATGGTAAGTGATGTTACAGTCTAATATGGTACCGAAATAACTTAGTAAGAGGTAATTTAATAGCACGAAAGAGTAATGGATCAAAATACGTTACGTAAAATAGATAGATATAATCAACTGAAATAAATGAAATTGAAATGAAATGTACATTTTTTTATTGCTGACAGTTTAGCGCTTGACTGTGATCTCACCTGATGGTAAGTGATGATACAGTCTAAAATGGAAGCGCGCTAATCTGGGTAAGAGGCGATATACCCTTTACGGTTTCTACACAGCATCGTACCGGAACACAAATGTCTTTGTTTTGGCGGTACGTCCAACCAGGTTCAGATAAATTTGAGATTATAATTTTCTAAATTCGCCCTACCGGGGATCAACCCCGGGGCCTCTGCAAGGCGAGTACTCGCACCACTGCGCCAGCGAGGCCGTCATACATTATAACTGCCTCATTGGTCTAGTAATTTGCATGTTCGGCCACAGTTAGGAGTTCCTGGGTGCGAATCTCGGGACGGTCCAATTCAAAAATCGATATTTAGTTTTCTATTAATATTTTCTCAATTAACGTTAAGCCGTCGGCCCTCCACCTGATGTCTCGCTGGTCGTGTCGGATTCCCGTCACACCGTTAACATACTGCTACTTACCTTACCTTTTTAATAGATGAAATGCTAAAAGAATATAAGTTTAGATAGTGCTGATATAGTAAGTATTAATAAAATAAAAATTTCTTTATCCTAGCAGCCTTTTAGAGCCCTTTTGAATTATCAAAAATCGTTATATTAAAGAACGACTTACAATCTAAAGTTACGAGGGTTCCTTCGCACCCTGTTCTGAGAAGAGCCCACAACAAACACAATCGGGTGTACGTTTTTTCACTCATCATCATTACAATATACAGTTTTAATTTCTTCTATATTCATTGGAACAATTCATTCACTCCCACGGTTTTCTATCTTTCTAAGTAATCCTTCAAATTAGAGGATGATTTCTCAATTAATAGAGTTTTAATAAAAGTTTTTCAATTTATTAAGCGATATCTTTCTAACTTCTTCTGAGAGTTTGTTATAGAAACGTATACGATGAATTATAACTTTTATTTAGAATAAAATTTACTGCTATTTTATTTTATTTTTTTAAGTTATGAGGTGCATTCTTTTTTCTTATATATATACAGTTGTACCAAGTGTTCGTCCAGGTTTTAATTAAACGGTTAATCCAACTGTTTCAAATATCCTTATATAGGTTTTCAAGTCTCATCAATATCATATCAATCGTATCACTTAATAAATGTTTTATCGAGATAACAATAAATGTATTTATTTCCTTTCCCTGAGAAATTATATCTATATTTCTAAGGAAATGTTGTTTCTGCTTATATCCGTTTGATAATTAGAAACCATCCTACCGATGTGCCCCAAACCAGTCTCATCAGAAAGGCAAGAATGTTAAGATACTTTAGATCAATAAATTAACTCACTATTGACAATTTTCTTCCAAAATTAACTTGAAATTTAGCTTTTTGAGGATCACATACGAATATCGCCATATTCCCACAGAATCGGCATCTATGCCCACGATAATGCGAATAACACCCAGTAAAGGATATAAAAAAGTTATTTCTGGGCTCAATAGTAATCATTATTCATACAAATAAAAAATATAGTTGTTTTAATTTTCCAGACAGAACTTCACACTTAAAACTTTGAAACTGTTTCACTAACAAAAGCGTGTGCGTTCGAGTTAACAATTGAAACCTTTTTAATATTCAAACTAGCTGTTGTCTGCGACTTTATACAAATTGGCAATAAATTTTATCAATGAGAATGATGCCTTAGAAAACTACACACTAAAAAGTGTGTATAAGATTTACTTATGTATTAAACACTGTATTTTAACATTGTTTAGTGTGTAATAATTATAACACTGAGAAGACCTGAACATAGATAATTAACCCTTAGTCATTTCTATACAACACAGTATCGAGGATCAATTACAGTGGAGCATGAAGGTAATATCAAGCCACGACCGAAGCCTCCCACTTGTCTAAACCTTGATAAATTAGAAATTGAAATTCCCAAAATCTGTTGCGCCATTACTAACTATATATACAGATAATAGTCGTGCCAGGTTGGCGTTGTTAGTTAGTGGTAGCGCTTGACTGTAATCTCACTTGATGATAAGTGATAATATACGATAAAAGGCAGTCGTATATAGTAAATAAACGAATGATTATAAAGTCTGTGTCTTAAATAATATGATAAAGAAGAAACATTTGTGTTTTTGTATGTTAGTATGTTTGTAACGTTTTCACACAATAACTACTTGACCAGTTTCAACAATTTTACCACCATTAGAAAGCTGAATTTTCACTGAGTAACATACACTATATTACTTTCTCAAAAAAATAGGGATCTCTAATAAAAATGTATTAATGTAACCCAAGGTTTGAAAAAAATATTCACAAAAAAATCTGTCACGCGCTGTGGAAACTATTGATGATAGAACAAAGAAATCTACAATATTATTGAAGCTTTTAATATCTAAAAAAACGTCCAAGATGACATGTGTCCAACTATTGTAGTTACGCCACTATAACTACTTTTTTATATTTTAAAAGTTAAAAAAGTGGTGACAATACAATCAAACCATAATTCATACATCTGTATTAATTCTTATCCTATTAAATGATATTTTGTTAAAGACCTTTTCAATACCTGTAAAATATTTGTTAAATTATTAAAATCCGACATACCATTCAAAAGAAACAGTCAATTTAAAAATAGTAGTATAGCGATGGCTATATTCATTTTGTTCGCTGTGTAACATTTCATTCACATGTAGACAAAAAAGACTACGTAATCCAGAATGACTGTTTTTATTCGTTAACACAGTTCTTCAAGAATATTCAGTACACACATTAATTAAATACTAAGTGAAATAAAACTTATACATTAATAAAAATAATTCTATAGTCCGACTTAGTAGACTTTCCACTGCCACGAGATTGGTATCTACGTGTGTAAAACTGAGTGGCTTTGCTAATATTATATAAAATGAAAGGGCTTTTACTTATGTTAGCAATTATACATTTATTGGGAGATGTATTATTAAAGCGGAAGTAGACAATTATTCGTTTTCTGCAATTATTGTTTAAAAAGAAACGGAAGCACTCTTTCGTGTATCTTTTCCGATGTTCGTCCCACCACGGAGAAGCCTTAAAAAAAATCTCTGGTAAAGATACACGAGGCAGTTCAGTTATGTTTTTAATAGTAAGTGTTAAAATTAGTAAAGTAATAAATAATGCAAGTGTTGTGAATAATAAATATAGTGTTCCGATGTAACATACTAGCATCACGCCTCATTCCCATAGGGGTCGGCAGAGACAACATCCTTCCACTTGTCATGATCTTTGTATATTTCCTTCGCTTCTTTCATTTTCATTAAACCTTTCATACAAGTTCGTCGGTTTAAAGTACTTTTGACTTGGACCTTATTTAAAATGTCCTGGATTTGATCCAGGAACGTTCGCCTTGGTCTTCCCCTTCCAACTTTCGCATTCACTCTTGCCGCATAAGTCCTTTTATATATGTATTATTTATTAAATATTTGTGGACTTTTAATAAATAGTTTGGAAGAAGTTATATTTGTTTAAAACCACTTCGGAAGATAAAGCTTTTACTTAATAAGAGGCATTTAACCTGTTAATGGTTTTTTAAACACGGCCGAAGTCTCTCAGCAGTCCAGACTAAGACATATTAAAAAAGGCAATTTCCTAAATTTTCCAGGAATCGAACCAGAAGTTATTTGGGCTCTGGAATATTTGCACCATATTTCCAAAGAGGTTGTCAGTACTAATCTAACAAAGCCATAATTCTATTATTCTTAAAATTCTAAAGCTTAAATTAATGAAATACTCTTTGGATCTTTTGTTTAAAACTTATTAAGTATCTGAAACATTTCTGTTAAATTCAAAAATTGTACTCTGATGAATATCGAAATTCGCATCGTAATTCCCTTCGAATTCTTAGAAATCTTTACAATTGCTATCGGTCAAAGAAGCCTTACAAAGATTATAAATTATTTTGCTTATTTATTAGTTGGAGCAGCCCATTAACGTCCGCACTCCAAGGCACAACTTACTCATAAGGGAGAGGGTTTTTAAAGCATAGACCCATCACGCTGCTCCAATGCGGGTTGACATGCATAGTACACAAGTGCACTCTCTATTCCTTCACTCTCATAGTGGGATGTGACGGCAATCCTACAAAACCGGAGAAAGATCAGGCTCAGGACCGACGGCTTAACGTGCTCTCCTTGGCCTGGGGATAGACCACGGAGCCAACTTCTCAACTTCTGGCAAATATTAAGAAAATCTTAAACTTAATATCGATTTTTAAATTGGCCCGACCTGGGACTCGTACCCAGGATCTCATGACTTTGGCTGTACACGCTAACCACTAAACCGGTCCAGAGGCAGAGGTATTTTTTAGTAATTCGACTTAATTTGAAATCGAAAGAACTGTTATATGATTTGAATATTTAATAATACAAACCTCTCTTTTATTCCTGGATAAAACGTATACCAGATATTGACATAATGGAATAAACACCCCCTTTTTTCGGATATTAATCGTGAAATATGTATCTTAGGGAAAATTTGATAACAACCAAAATTGTAGAAAATTTAATTCCGAAGAATTTTTGTTATTACAACTTTTCACATATCATTATCGAATATAGAAAATTTCATCCTTAAATCCAAATTGTTCTAAATCGACAAAATAGCACTTTCATTTATTTTTTTTTGTATTGAAACTGTGTAATCTATATTATAATTACAATATTACTTAAATTAAATCCTTACAAATTTTATAAATGCGAAAATAATTCTGTATGCTGCGCTTTTACGCCAAAATTACAAACCGATTTAAATGAAATTTGGTATACAGATAGTCTAGAGCCTCAGAAAGGATAATAAGCTTTTTGCAGTGAAACATTGCAAACAGCTCATTAAAATAATTAGCATAAGGTATTGAAAATGCTACCGAAATACCTTATTCTACGCGATCGAAGTTACAGGCACAGCTACTTTCGAATATATAAAGTGTTATTCAATATATTATATCAGAACCGTCGAATGCCAAATGTTTACAGCTCTTATTAGCAATGAGTTTGCATATAAACCATCCATTACAATTTATGCACTCAATTTCAATGCTTAATTCATGTCAGATTGAGAGAATACTTTAAGCAATTTCTATTCTTTTTCTTTGTTCATATTCTGAAGAAATTTGACGGCCTCGCTGGAGCAGTGGTGCGAGTATTCGCTTTGCTAGCGGAGGTCCCGGGTTCGATCCCCGGTAGGACGAATTTAGGAAATTGTATTTTCTAATTTGTCTGAGTCTGGACTGGTGGAAGGCTTCGGCCGTGGCTAGTTACCACCCTACCAGCAAAAACGTACCACCAAACAAAGAGATTTGTGTTCCGGTACGATGTTGTGTAGAAACCGTAAGGGGTATAACGCCTCTTAACAGATTAGCGCGCTTCCCTCTTAGACTGTATCATCACTTACCATCAGGTGAGATCACAGTCAAGCGCTAATCTGTCAGCAATAA
>JACTOM010000874.1:1444120-1458104 GCA_015832385.1 Elymnias hypermnestra | reverse complement strand
CGATGAGAACTGGATTAAAAGATGTGTATAAGAGACACCACTTCATCCAACCTGCATTTATCCTGCTAGTAACATCTCGGTCAATGCCGCCGTCGTTTTGGAAGATAGAGCCGAGGTAACGGAAATCTGAGCAGACTCGAAGGGTAACACCATCTAAGACAATCGAAGAAAAACTGGATGGATCCCCGAAATCACAGAACAAATGTTCTGTTTTGGTCCCATTGATCTTCAACCCTGCGTTTTCCTAGTATTTATATAAAGGAATTATTGTTACTTTAATTGTCTCATCAAGGTTTAATACAAAAAAGTAGTTTTAAAAATATAAACTTAACATAATTAAAACCTGTACAATGTTGTTTAACATTTATTTACTGTGAAATTACTTTAGTAAAACCGCATAAAACAATTCGCAGCTCTAATTATCACTGTGGTTTTCAAACCACTTGATTGATATCATGAACGTATGATATATCAAACACAGAAATTGCTAAGGTTCGGGAAATCCTCGGTAACAATATGGAACACCTTTTTTATGTGCTGTTTATAACCAGTCATTCGTCATAATTTATCAAGTTTTCTTTTTATGCTTAAGGAATTTATCGTACATTATTTCGTCAAATTTGGTTGGAGATTGTCGTAATTTGTTTCCCTGCAAACATTTCGCTTTTATAAAGGAAGGAATCCTTACATTATCTTTGTGTATATCAATTTTATGTATATGAATCAACTCCTCCTAAACTATTGGGCCCATATTGATATTTTTTCAATTTCTAGTGGATTCAAGAACAAAATCCAGGAACAACTACTCTACATATATTACATGTCGGTCCTGTACGTGTGTTTACAATTGAACTCCTAAACAGCTAGACAGGTTTTAATAATATTTTTAGTTTATTTCATGAATTCCTTAAATTTATCCTTATTAATATTATAAATTTTCGATCCCTTATATCCAAGGGAACAGGGACTGCGTGGACAACACCATCAGGCGCAACTTATATATGTTCTTACCCCATATTTCCATGGGATCCAGATATATTAGCCAAGATATTCACCAGATTGACTTGAAATTCGGCATCCTCTCGTGACGTAATATCTTACTAAGAACGTGTTTGGCCATATTACTTAAATGTTACTGAGATGTTTCCTTTTATATTAACCCTTTAATTTGACACACGTCATAAATGTTATTTTCTGGACGCTATGGTTCATAGCACTTCTTAAATTGCAATATGTTTCTTTGCTCCGAAACTGCTTGACCGATTTTGGTGATTTTTATTTATTTTCCTGTATATATTCTAATTTCAAACCATACCAAAGGTTTAACGAAGAGATCGTTAAATAGGAATTTGGCTTTTAACTTAGTTTAAAATATTAAATAACTTTAAAAAGCAACAAATACATCTTAGGTACATTTTGTCACTTGCTTTAATTAATTATAAAATACAATTGTAAATCATTGCGAGCTATAAAAGGATGCTCTATGTAAAAGTGATAATGGGAGATTATAATTTTTCTAACATAAGGATCCTTTGAAATGCGACGACAGTCTAATGATTGTCAATACAAATATAACCTCCTATAGTCCATAGAAAGACTATATTTTCACGTAAAGAGCCAAGAAAAAAGATGGCCATTAATTTTAGGACAGGATATTAGTATTTTCACATTTATATTTCAGCTTGAGATAAATTAATCTTCCAAATAAATCCTTTATCAAAATAAGTAGTACAACAGGTAACTTACTTCCTATGATATCGTACTGTGTAGCGATTGTCTAGCGATTTGTCGTTTTTTAACCATAAATTTATGCTGCTGGGAGTGTGGGTCTCGGCGAGGGAGAGAACTCGCAATACCCAATACAACGGAACTTTCTACATCCATTAATGGAACATCTGAGGAGATCTTGCACATTCCTCTCTGAAATCCCGGGTGCAAATATACTCTCTCTCGCTCATGGACCTTTTTCAACGAGACGACCGTCTCACAGAAGAAAGCGACTCCCGCTCAGCATCTTTCTCTGGAGAGCATCGTACCTACAACGTTCTCCAGCGAATGATACGCGCCAATCAGCGCCACCAGAAGGTGACGCTGTGGGCCCAGCCTGAAGATTCTGCTAAAGTATGGTGCGCCGAGTCAACAGCGGCACCACACTCATGGCAAGCGGGTAGCACTAAATCGCCAATTCGATGCATGAACTTTCCGAAACAGCCTGCACCAGTCTGAAAGAGAGCGACCCATATCTCCTGGTAAGCTATTGTTCTAGGTGAGGATGGATCGCTTCCATAGTGGCCACGCCCGGTACTGGGTACCTGAGATCCTCTCTCCGCCTTTCAATCCTGATGCTCCGGACCTCATCGGCATCAGGCAGAAGACCGCCTGTCCTCGCAGCCACAATGAACTTGGGGACACTCGCAAAAACTTTTCTGAATTTGATGAATATATTTTGGATGATCCCTGATGATATCATATTTAAGGTGTTACCACTTTAGAAGTCACAAAAAACACAATTTTAAGAAATTAAACAGAACTTATACGAAAAAAAATCCAGAGAAAAATGCACGCCATTTGTGTATTATTTCCGCACAATCTCATCAGTCTCGTGTCAGAGCTATTAGAAAATACAATTTCCGAAATTTTCCCTGCCGGGAATCAACCCAAGACTTCTAGCGAAGCGAAGCTAATACACCATTGCGGCAACGAGGCCGTCATTAGTTCAATCACATACAGACATAAATCATATATTTAATAATATATCTGTCATTCATATTTATAAGTCGCAAAGAGAAAAGCCATTATTCAGATTTCAGATTGTTTACGTAATATGTCCTGTCTCGTTGGCCGGAGTATAAACTCGTATTGCACGAGAGGCGAAATTTACATATCATATGGAAATATTTAACTTATAATGAATTTAAGGCGGTTTCGTAATCCGTTGTTATACACGTTGATATCCAAAGCAAATTTGCAATTTCTGTTATAATTATAAAGTTTTTTTCGCTGGGAAATGACTAAAACATAGTGGAACCCTCTTCTTGGTGGAAGTGTTCAAATGATCACTAATGCATTCGGCTCTAGCAGTCCAGAGTGAATCAGACTTAAAGGTTCAGTTTAAGAAGTACAGAAGGACAAAATTGTGCCTCTTGCACCCACTCCTCCGGCGAGAGGATGTAGCATCTCTCTTTCCCTCTCCAGTGCCTCCTTCTGTAGGATAACAGTCTCGCGGAAGGAGGCCACTGCCCTTTCATGACTGCCTGCAATGCCATAACTTTCCAATTACTGCATTGTACCTGACTATTTGAAAAAAAAAATGGATATATTATCCTTAAAAGATAGATGTATGACATCATCTACTTTTTCGTAGACATATAAATGAGGAATTACATTTTTTATATCTCACAGGGATTAAGCAGCGTTTTTAAAGCTTCCAGGTGGATTGATTTTTTCCGACACTTCCAATAAATATCGTTATATTTCAACCAATTTACATATAAGTCAGAAGTGAAACTTCTTTGGCAAACTAGTTTTTAAGACTTGTTTGTATTTATACAAATCTAAAATTTTAGATTTCTGAGACTTAGAGGGTGGGACAAAGGAATTAAAATTTTAAAAGTGTCGAAATTTCATACTAATATAATAATTTATTGGAATGTCAAATCGACGAGTTGTAACCAAAAATGCCACGTAAAATTAGAAAAGAGAATTTAGGAAATATTTTTGTTTTATGAAAAATAGCATATTAAATTATTAAATGACGAGTGGCAAATTTAAATGACACATGTAATTTGTGAATATTAAAACTACCTAACCTTTAAACTACTTAGGATAAAAAACGCTGCATATTTTCGTGTCGCTAATCACGCGTTTCATCCGTAAATATTTACCCTCATGGGTCTAAAGAAGTTTCACTTGTGAAAACAGCATGAAAATTCGTTCAGTATTTGAGGTCATCCTGAACAGAAAGACAGACTCTGCGGAGGACTATGTATTATAATATTTAATATCCTTTAATGTCAAACTGAAGAGATGAAATTTACATATAAAATGGAAATATTTAACTTATAATGAATTTAAGGCGAATTCGTTGTTGCACACGTTGATATCCAAAGCAAAATTGCAAATTTAATTGTAATATAGCCTTAGGGAAGTGTTTTTTTTTTTATTACAGTGTCATCCAAGGCAAAATTGCAGGTTCAATTTCAGCTTTAATAAAGACTTTTTATTTCTGTTTAAAAAGAAAGCAATCGTCATTGCAAAATACTCTGTTGCTTTATCACAGTAAAAAAATGAAATAATAATGATGGAAATGCTACACAGTTATTTACAAACACGTAACTAAAATGTGAAGAAAACTAACTAAACACTTCTGTATTAATACTTGCTGTTGCCTGCACAGATCCTGGTCTCATGGGTGTATGAGGACATCAGTTCTTAGTGAGCATCTGCATTTCGAAAGGAGTCTACGAAGTGTCAATTGAACTAATATTTATGGAGTTCTCGTTATTAATAAGTGATCGTGTTACTTATATATACATAAACTAGCTGACTCATTCAACTTCGTCTGCATCATTCAAATGTTTTGAGAGCCTCACTAGTGCAATGGTACGAACTCTCGCTTTTCTAACAGAAGTCCCGTGTTCGATCCCTGACAAGACGAATTAAAAAAATGCATTTACTATGGTACATATGGTTCAATTTAACCCAATGAAGACACAAGTGTGCATTTTTACTGCCAAAAGAAGTACGTTCAACCTCGGACCACGCTTTCAGAACTTTCCCCTCACCACCTCCAAAATCATTGGGATTATTGGTGTCGACATTTCGAGTCAAGTCCAATTTCGTGATCACGTGGGAGGCAAAGCCAAATTGGCTTCTAAAATACTTGGGGTGCTTAATAGAGCCAAGCGGTACTTTGTGGCGGAGCACAGGCTATTTCTGTATAAAGCGCCAAATCTGGCCGCACTTAGAGTACTGATCCCACCTATGGGCTGGAGCTCCCCAATTCCAACTACTTCCATTTGACCGGATACAGAAACGATACTCAACTGACACGTAAACTGGAGATGCTAGAGCACCGTAGAAGCGTCAGCTTTCTATGTCTGTTTTATCGTATCTACCATGGGGAATGTTCTGAAGAGCTCTTTGGATTGGTACCACTGTCTCGGTTTTATAATCCTACAACTCGACATCCGCATAACCTGGATGCATGGCCTTCAGCCACAGACTCAACTTGTACTTATCAGGCTGGCAACGCATCAGCGGTTGCTATGACGCTGCAGATGTCCATGGGCGGGGGTAATCGCTTAACATCAGCTGAACCATAATTATAAAAAAAAACTAATTTGTCTGGGTCTGCACTGGTGGGACGCTTCGACTATAGCTAATTACCACTCTACCAGCAAAGATATTTATGTTCCGATACGATGCTATGTAGAAGCCATAAGGGGTATGTCGCCTCTTACCAAATTAGCGCGCTTCCGTCTTAAACTGTATCATCACTTACAATCAGGTGTGATCACAATCAACCGGTCAGCAAAATAACACGAGACTTATAATACTTAACCATCTTTTCGTTGGTTATGTTTTTATCTCTGTGAAACATTTCCAATGTTTTACGTCGGATTAAATCCAGGAAAATAAAGAAATCTTCAAAACAGGTCGCATAATTTCGAAGTTCATAGCAATCAAACAATGTGATAGCAATTTCTTGTTATTTATTGTGATATGTATATCTCAAATACTATCAGCGTACCTGTATCGAAAGTTCGTACTTTCGACGCTATTTTGAGTAACGAAAGTGCTACACTGCTTTTCGATTAAATAAACGTGTAATTTAGTGCGAGTATCTCGAATTATCGACGCATGCACACTTGTTTTATATGTCAAAATATTTGACAATTTGTAATTCACTTCTTCTTATAATTCATTAGAACTTATTTTTACAGATTTTTAGCATTTTTGGTTAATTAAACTGATTTTTAGACTATAATATAGTTTTTCTATGAAAGTTGTCATAAATAAATGAGTAAACAGCTTGATGCTTAGTTACTAGATTCAATATGTAACTTTATTATTTGCATTTTTATCGAACCTACGATACAGGTATGATAAAAAATTGTATATTATATTTAGTAATTTGGCAATACACACTATTTTAACTTTCACAGCGCAAATTTTTAACTACAAATGTAATGTATTGCAGAAATAGTATTTTACGCCTCACGGGACGAAAGTATGGCATTTACACCCGCATTTTTGTCACCCTTTCCATCTGCTCGGATGGCAATTATCACGCGGGCAGCGATGACATACTTTCGGCCCTAAAAATTTCCGGAACTGCTCCAGTTATTTGAAAAAATATATCTCAAATGTGAATATAATATATGCTTCTATACTTATATTATAAATTGATCTATTCTACATTTATAAAAATAGTATTTATAGTACAGTATAATCATCCGGTGAAATTAAAAATACCTAGACATATACCATCTTTATACTCATTAACCTATTTTGCTGTTTGTATAGCGTCGAATCAAATGAGATTTTTTTGTAAAAAAGCATATTACGAAACTCTTTTTCAACCATTCGCTCGCATATATAGGAAAGCAAAAGTGCTTTACAACTCCGTATTAAAGAAATTAAAACGAACTTGAAAAAGCCCGTATGTTCTGCAGCGTGTAATTTCTATTCCTGTTTTTTGTTTATCCTATTATAAAACCGAAGTTTTTTGTCTATCTGCCAGTTTATATTACAAAAATACACATATACATAATAAAAAAAGTACGTGCATACAAAGTACACATGTCAAAAGTGAAACTTCTTAAACTAATTTTCAAGTCACCTTTGTATTTATTCAAATCTAAAACTGTACATTACCGAGATTTAGAGGAGAAAGGAAGTTATTAAAAATTTCATTGTCGTTAAAATAGTAAAAGTGCCTAAAATTAATACAGATAATTTATTGAAATCTCAAATGACGAATTGTAAATATAATGCCACGTGCTTTTTTGTTTTAGAATTTAAAATTTAAACAAAGAAGGACTGTTTTTAGGGATTTCCCCATGCAGTTATTCGAACTTTTCTCGCCATAAAAACTATCCTTGGATTTCAACGAACATTAAAAAAAAGAATTGTCAAAATTGACCCAGGCGTTGTTGAGTTATGCGCTTACCAATACATTTTGCGATTCATTTTTATATTATAGATTTTATGAAAAATAGTATATTAAACGATTAAATAACCAGTGGCAAATTAAAGTGCCATGTTATTTGTAAATATTAAAACTACCTATCCTTTAAACGAATTAGCATAAACACGCTGCACATCTTTGTGACGCTAATCAAGCTTTTCAACCATAAAAACTTACTGTCATGCGTCTCAAGAAGTTTCACTTCAAAAATCAAAATATGCTTTATTCAAATAGGCTCAAAAAGCACTTTTGAATAGTCAGTCGTCTGCCAGGTATCTATTGAGTCATCATGATATCTCTGGAACCATAAGGCGTAGAGAATTGAAATTTGGTAGGAATATTCCTTTTGCCAAGTCGGTTTTATAAAATAAAGGCTTTAATGTTCTTTAAGTACTAAGAAAGATATAAAAGTAGTCAAATACATATCAGTAATTCTTACAAAGTGTTAGACTATACATAGTTTGAGTGACAACACGGATAGCTCTGAAAGGTTGGGAGTTATTGAATAATATAGTAGCAACGCTTAAAAATAACAAAAACATTGTGCAATATTACGAAATGTTATGCATTGCGAGGTAATATTAAGGTCCGGAACAATTTTGTTAATTTACTTGCCTTGTGGTGTAGTTGTTTTAAATATAATTATTATTGAATTATATAACTTCAGATAGTGAACTAATTATTAGTTTAGTGCCAGTTGTGTATATTTAAACAGTGGAGTGTATAAAGATTGTTAGTTAATGTGAGTTGGAGTTTTTATAATAAAAGCTAAAGATACGAGTCAAGGACAGCAAATTTTCATCACCTAAGGATTTCTCATTAACTATGTTTGTATTTTAATACTTAGCTAATAATTTAATTATTTATACTCTTTATAAACTACAAAATAATATATCAATGAGATCAAGACTTATAAAAATAATTATTAAATGTTTATCTTTAATACTATTCACCCAATTAACTTTTCTTGATGTAGATTTTTACTAAGAACGGGTGTCTCCGTATTTCTACGGGATTGAAACTCAGGCAACAGCTAGTATATTATAAAGGTTAATATTTTATAAACCTCGAACAGAAAAATAGAAAATGGTTTCTCAGAAATGAACCATTTAATATAAGTTTCATTCAAAAACGTAAAATTTGAAAGTGACGTGTAAGCAATACAAGTGTGCCCTTTGTCCTCAAGGAATAACTCCATCAACTCTACAGGGAAAAGGGTCTGGAATAAAGATTTCCAATACGTCGCCCGAATAGGAATTGACTTTGGACTAAAAGGATTGTCCGGAAATCACTGATTCTGAATTTTGTTCAATGGCAATAATACTTATAAAACTGTACAGAATAAGGCTGTTAAATTAGAAAATCTATATTTAAGAAGAATTTTACAGCACCTTTGAATCTCCGAGTACAGTATTCATATGATATTAAAGAACGGCTTAAAAACTAAAGGTACTAAGAAATCCACATTAATTCAAACTTTCATATTTGGCTAGCGCAAATATGAACTGAATGGCGGTGTTTTGAAGTCGCTCAAGTTTATTTAACTGCTACTCAGTGAGATCGGGGAAGCTTGGCGTCAGCTTAGTCGATAAAACTGAGAAGTAGGGACTGTGCTAGCATAATTTTGGTGGGAATGGAAAGAAAGCCTTGTAGCCGTCGCAGTGATTTCATGGCGCCGAAAATCTTTCTGTTAGTTTCCCTAATATGATTGGACCAAGTTAAAGGAGAATCTAATAAACACATAGATTCTTAAGAGTCTGGCTGAAGGGTTTTGCGACTCCATCATATATCGTGGACGGAAGGGCACTCCAGTCAACTCTTGAGATAAAACCTCGACTGCCAAAATATGTCGCCTGCGATTTAATAATTAGTTATAAGAAGTATTCTACAAATATTAAAAAAGTACCCTTCTTTGTTAAGGAATAGCTTCGTTGGCGTAATGGTACAAATACACGCTCTACTAGCAGAGGTAATGGGTTTCATTTCCATCGGGACAAATTTGGGCACATAAATTTTACAAAGGTGACTTAATTTCCTGCCCAGGATTCCTACCTGATCTAGAACATCAGAGAAGAATGGTTCTCGGATGTGGCAATAGGGGGTTACCAGTTTTCCATAAAGCTTTAGTCTATACTGCGAGGTCTCATTCCTCATTCAGTCCCATACTTCCGACTTCAACAGTCGGCTTGCATAAATGTATTATCCGCAAAAAGATAGGATTTTAACCCGTGACACTTATCCAGAATCTACATAATTATCCATCACGCCTCACAAATTAAATCTTCTTTATTAAAGTAATTTAATCATGAAATATAGGTTTTTCACGCATTATTTCCAAAGTATAACCGATACATAAATACATACATAACATCACGCCTCATGTCCAAAGGAGTAGGCAAAAACAATCCTTGCATATCTCCTTCGCGTCTTTAATTCTCTTAAAACCTTTCATACAAGTTCGTCGGTTTAGAGTACTCTTGACCTGACCCCGATTAATTTTAAATATCCTGGATTTGGTCCAGAAACTTGCCTTGGTCTTCCCCTTCCAACTTTTCCTTTTCACTCTTGAGTTATAAATCCTTTATCAGTCTCCTTTCATACATTCCCACTACGTTCCCAAACCATCTATGCATAACTTTCGCAGTTTTAGTCACTATTTCTTACTTCGTAACTCAGTTTCAATCCACTCATACTTCTCAACGGTCTCATCTCTACCGCATTTATTTTACTTTTATTGATTTTTATGCTTTTTCTGCCATAACCAATTTTCACTACCATACATAAGTGATGGCAACACGCCACGACGCCCAGCCAATCTGGTTCTTTGAGACACCATCTGGCTATTTATAAAAGCGTGCACCATTGTATCATTTACCATATTACCTGCTATCACTCTTCTTTTGTAAGTTTAGATCCCAAGTATATAAATTCTTTCACGTCTTCTACTTGTTTCCTATCTATCAAAAAATTTCAAATCATTATAAATTTATCTATTTCAAAAAGCATAATTTTTGTTTTGGTTACATTCATTTTCATTCCATTCCTTTTCAAACCTTCTTTCAAAATATTTACCATCTCCTGTAGCTCATTAGCAGATGATGTAAGTATGACTTGATCATCAGAGTAGTAAACATTTGACGAGTAATTCATTCATTGTTAACCCATACATACTTTCTTTTAAATATGTCTGTACAACTGATGATAATCGTAAGGGATAAATGACAATTACGTGCGATTCTTCGCGCTCTATCCTGAGAAGAGCCCACAACAAACTCAGTTATTTACCATTATCATTACAACATAATATTACTTTATTTTATTTTGATTCATTATATCAATTCATTTACTCTCATCTTTTTTTATAGTTTATGTAAGCTTCCAAATTATAATTTTACAATTTATTTTATTTTATTAAAAGATTCCAATTTATTAAGTGAAATCTCTAGAACGTCGTCTGGAAGTTTGTTATTGAAACGATAACAGTTACCTTTAAATTAATGGTTAATTTCATGTGGCCTAAAAGTTATAGCAAACATTTTTATTTCTTGTATATGAGTTGTAATCGCTTTCTTTCTTTAAATTGTCTATATTTTTTGTATATATAACAAGTTTCCAAATAAATTTATATGCTCATTCACATTTGTATAAAAAGAGGATATAATTTTCAGATTACAGATTTCTGTAACAGTTCAAACTCTAGATTTATAAATATAATATAAAGGTCATTCCCAGTATTAAACGACCGCATAGAGCCGATTCAAGGCTTATCAATTGCCAAAAAAGGTTGAAACTCCTACAGAAATAACATAAGATTTCTTCATATCAATAAAAAGTCACACTCGGTTAAATGAATCAGCAATATTGGCGGAAGAAATCATTTCACCAAGAGTTTCTCGCAATTTTCCGACATTATCTCGATGTGATGAAGCAATTTTCGAAACAATTATACAAAAAAAATGAACTTGAGATGGTGACTTGATCTAAATTAATATTATAAAGAGGAAACATTCCTGTTTTTTTATGTGAGTATGTATGTATGTATGTTACGTTTTCACACAAAAACTACTGGACTGATGTCAAAAATTTTTTCATCATTAAGATGCTGAATTTTCACTGACTAACGTAAACTATATTACTTTCTCAAAAAGAAATAGGGATCCCTAATAAAAATGCATTAATGTAACCTAAGGTGTGAAAAATTTGTCACAAAAAATCAGTCATCGCGATGACTGCGGATACTATTGATGATAGAACAAAAAAATATTCTCCAGTATTATAAAAGGTATTAATATCTACAAAAAAGTCTGTAATACCATATGTCCATCTATTGTAGTTATGCCACTATAATCATAATACCTGCAGCGTTCCAATTCAGAGTCACAAAACCTTTCGTTCACTATTAACAAGGCGTATGTGGATTTTTTTAATTACAACGTTTTCTAGTTCGAAAATATAAACAATAAGATAATATTAATTAACTAATTTCATGTATTATTGCATCATATTATCTTCCACAGTTTTATAACAAATATATTTTAAAATACTGAGCAGTATAAATAGTAGAAGTGTATAACTTTTACATTTCTTCAAATACAGGCCCGCAATTTTAATGTATTCAAAGTTGAGCAAGAGTTCATAAGTTAGTTTATTAATTATAACAAAAGATTCTGTGTTAGCGATGCAAAAACCGCAAGAAATTAATTAAGGTAACGTTTAATTTACTTTTTAAATTTGTTTGTCGAAAATTCTTTTCCTAAATGCGGCTGAAAAACTTAGAGGAAAAGGAAAGCTTTTATTTATTTTTTCTCTTAATTATACGCCACTATAAGTACATTATAACTTATGTTAAGAATCAGCTCGATAAATGGCGGTCTTATCGCTTTAACCCTAACAGCGATGATGAAGACGGTAAACTAAAAGAGAGAGAGAGAGAGAGAAAATACTTTAATCTCACAAAAAATAAAAATAAAAATACATAAACCCGACACTTATTACTAAAATTATAGCGTGCAAAGGCGGTCTTATTGCTACAACAATCCCTTCCGGAAGCTGACTTAAATAAATAATAGGGCAGAACAGTGCCAGAAACTTAGATATAATATATAAAAGAAATATAAGATATTTGTTTATGAAATATCTACATATAATATTAATATTATATACATAGATAATAAATAAATGACCTCCTCGTTGGTCCAGTGGTTAGCATGTTCGTCTACAGACATGAGTTCCTGGGTTCGAGTCCCGAGTCGGGCCAATTCAAAATGGATATTGAGTTTTCTATTAAGATTTTCTCAATATTTGCCCGAAGTTGGGAAGTTGGCGGTGTGATCCACCCCCGTGCCTCGGAGAGCACGTTAAGCCGTCGGTCCTGCGCCCGATCTCTCTCCGCTTGTGTCGGATTCCAGTCACATCGGACTATGACAGTAAAGGAATAGAGAGTGCACTTGTGTACTATGCCTGCCAATGGCGAGTCTATGCTCTAAAAACCTTCTCTCATATGAATGAGGAGGCCTGTGTCCAGCAGTGGGACGTTAATGGGCTGCTACTTACCTTACCTTTATAAATAAATATCTATTGAAAATATACCCACAAAAGATATAAAATAAAAAATATACAATATAAAGAAAAGGAAAAGATATAAACGTGTTATTCACAGCAGGTTTCAGTTAAATAGAACTCTTTGAGGCGTGTTTTAAAGATGGCTACTGACTGTGAGTGACATATGTTACCTGGTGAAGAATTCCATAAATTTGTAATTTGGACTGTGAATTAATTTTTGTAAACATTAGTATGACAAACTGGATGTATTAGTTTGTTATCGGCGGGAGCGGAGTTCGTGGAGAGTATTCATGTCATCGGTATAAAAGACGGAACGCTCTTTTAGGTAAGTATACTCTAAAGAGCAAGTGTAGAACAGAATAAAAGAAACAGCATGAACATTGCGAAGTTGTTTGTTGGCTGTTAAAAGATAGGCGGTGTACGTTTAAAAACGTTTTGTACTATCATATCCTACATATTTATAAACAGGACATGATCTACATATATATTATACAAATTAACTAATATACTTGTTGATATAATAATGCAGTCGTTGATTTCATTTAGAGGACTGCGTAAGGTAATGGGATATTATATGTTAGCTTTTTTTTTGTAGTTAAAGGTATAAAAGTATACAAAATAATTATGAGAATAAACTTCAATTGCCGTTTATAATGTAGTTTTGTATTATACGAATAGAATAGTTCCTTTTGTTTCTACTATTGTTTCATATTAGTAGATTAGTAGACTAGTCTAGTTGGTCGGAGTTATTTTTGTTAGAAGTTAGAATACCTTATTTAACATAGTTTTTAAATAAATAAATAAATCATTTGTTCAGCCAATAGAAAAAAGGAAAGTAGCTTAAATACAGAATTAGTTTACATGAAATGTAAAAAAAGAAAACAAACGAAATTAAATTTTAATTACTGATCATAAAATACACACTTACATTCATAATCTAATCAATATACAGAATTTACTTTTCAACAAATATAAAAAAAGTAAGTAGCAGCCCTTTAACGTCCCACTGCTGGGCACAGGTCTCCTCACTCCAAGAAGCGAGGGTTTTAAGAGCATAGACCCACCACTGCGGATTGGCAGTCCGATGTGACGGGAATCCGACACGACCGGAGAGAGATCAGGCGCAGGACCGACGGCTTAACGTGCTCTCCGAGGCACGGGGGTGGATCACACCGCCAACTTCCCAACTTCGGGCAAATATTGAGAAAATCTTAATAGAAAACTCAATAT